>VOMN01094505.1:0-44936 GCA_014899125.1 Orchestia grillus
GGGTGAAGTAGAATTTCAGTTCCAGAAGGGGCTTCTCGCCCCCAATGTCTTCTTTGTAAATAAAGAGGAGGAGGCGTTGTGATATGGGCAGGAATTGTTGGCAATGAATTAGAGGGCCCTTTTAGATTCCCTGAAGGTTTCAAACTGACTGCAGCTGCTATTATCGACTTACTGAAGCAGATAGTTGTCCGGTGGTTCCGGAAGAGATCTGCCAATGAAAAGACTATTTTTATGGATATCAGTAGCCCGTCACGAGCTAAAAAGGCTACAGTAGAATATTTGAGAATTCTTGGGTTCAGTGATAGCTGACTGATGAAATGGCCAGTTTGTTCTCTTGACCTGAATCATATTGAGAACCGGTGGTCACTGCTTAAGGTGGTTTAGCAGTCGGGATGTTAATTTTTCACAAAGGATCCCCGGTGGAGTGAATTTGAACTTGTGCTAAACGTATTACTGAAAATTAAATCGGAAATTTGACGAAATCCAATCACAGACGTCTCTTGCCTATTATTGGAGCACGTAGAGAGTACATTCATCATTATTATATTTCCCTTTAATTATGTTAAACATATTTGGTGTTGGAACGTTTGTAATGTTCATACCTTATTTGAGACCAACACGCTTTAGTACCACAATTGAGGGAATTACGTTGGTAATTGCAACAAGTTTGCGCAAACGTACAGTGCAGAATTTAAGATTACACAAAAAGTAAGAGAGTTTCATGAAAGTGCTTAAGTATTTCAGAAATCATTGCTATGAATATGGAGATGAGGTTCTCTGGAATAAAGAAGATTTTCCGTGGAATACTTCAGGCGGCGCAACTTCTGCAAATCTACGGAGCTCGAGCTCCGGTGGCTACAATTTTCGACTCAACATCTGCTCAAAGGCAGGGCCTCAGATTTGTGCCTCTATTCACAACGCTAATAAAGTATTCAGGCGATTGTAAAACTTGCGAAAAGAACAGAAAAAGTTTTCGCATGTTCCCAGCTGGATGCTCTAAGTTATATCCAGCGATTGGCAGCACGGTATCGCCGGTTTTGAAAGACTGGTCTGAAAAATCTATGGGTTGAATGAAAATTTTCAATTGAGAGCTTGGCTAGCACATGTTTCAAAGGAAGCGCAAGAAAAAGTGAGCGATTTTAATATTTTGGGAAATGAAAAAAAAATTCTCTCTTTGTCGTTCGACTTTCATTACAGGCCGGTTCGAGCCATTTTAAAATGAATGTGTGTGACTTCAAAATCCAAATGAAGAATGTGAGTGAAGTAAGTCTCTGAATAAGTATGCCTGACCCTATGGATGGAGCTCTTATCCTTCTCAACATCTACTGCGATATGAATTTCTAGGGTTCCTGGTGGCCATCTTGAAGGACTAGGTGGAGAGGGGCGCGATCGCAACTCTGCCGTCAAAGTTCCCTACTCTAATATCATATGGTAATCTGTGCCGGTCTAGGACTCTCGTCTTCCTCGCCGCTAAAATTAAATGCAGAATTTAGTCCCTCAAATATCCGGCAGGGCCCCAGAGCGCACTACTACCGCAGCAATCGCAGAGCCCAGCTCCTGCCACGGTCTCGCAACTGCTCTGGGGATGTGCGAATGAAAGGCACAGTTTCGAAGCTCGTGATCCTTTTGCTGTTTGTGACGGCGCTTCTAACAATGCTAAGTAGAGATTAGCAAGCGCTTACGATGGCTTGGACCTGTTTTGCATACCAATAGGTTGATTGCTCTAACGAGGTACGTTGAGGCGGCAAGCATCTCATGCACATTCGAGTTGCGTTCGACGACAGAGGCAATGATGTCTCACCACGAGGGCGGTGGGAGCACTTCACAACACGATCTTGGTTCCCAACATTGTTTCACGACAACAAACTCTCGTTCATTGGAAAATTGTTTCATCCGCCTCTCAATTAAAGATTTATTTGTTGGATTGTGGAATGAGTTCATGTTCATCGTAGAAATTTATTTTATTTTATTTCAAGTACACTTGAATGCAAACGTACTACTTTATAGGAAGCTCGTTAGAAACTATATAAGAATATGTATTTTCGAATGACTTTATCTACTCTTATGCACACATGGATTGAGGGGAGTTGAACGAAACGTATTTCTTCAGTTTCCATACTCGGGGAAAGGATGCAAATGAATACATTTCTTTAGATGCGCTTCGTGGAGAGCATTCGCAACTTTTAAGAATGCTGTTTCGTAAAAAAGAATTTGTTTGTGTGAAGAATTCAAGATACAAGGCAGATCTGGACAGAGCTGTAAAGAATCTAAAGCACTCAGCGCCCTTTATCTTGCCAGAAGTAAAATCTTTTTTTAGATCCTTTGCATTCTTTTGTCTAAGCATTATGTAATTTTAAACCAACGTAAATTTTACTAAAAAATTTTCAGATTCGTTAACAGAAGCTCACAATCCGGAAATCTCTTGTCCAAAACTACCTGGACCAGAATTGAGGTAGGGGAGAAAATGTAACCTGAATGAACGAGACAAGCGAAGGCAAGCCCTGAATTATCCTATTCCTGTCATTGGCGATATTTCATATGCAATTGTTTGCGTTAGAGCACAACTTAAGCTAGTGTTTGAGACATTTGGAGTGGGCATATGTAAATGCTTTGTTTGTATTGTCATCGATTGCATTTTTTCACCAATTTTATGAGCCATTTCATTGAGAGTCTGTAAATGAGAGGAGCGTCTGGCTGCGAAACTACTGCGAGTGGCAACAGCAGAATGACATTACTGCTCAGGAAAGTTATTTCGATGACGATGTTAGTGCGCCAGTACCGTGGAAATGATTTCACTTGGAAAGATAGCAGTATTACAATATCATCAGGTGTGAATTAGGTATGATTAATTACGGTGAGCAATTAACAAGGCATGTGACCTCTGAGGGAAAGACTGACAAAAATTTAACTCTTATCAACTTGAAGCAAAATTCAACGACCATAGGAGGCATTGAAAGCTCTTGTGAAAGAGATGATCCATGTATTGTACCCAGTCTCGGGGGATGCTAGCGTTTCGACTGAGGTCATTTTCAATATTGGAATAAAAACGAAGTGAAACTCAGTCCATCACTACATAAAAATATGTTGAAAGGACGGAAGATATACAAAGAATTAACGATCGACAGAGGGTACACTGATTGCAAATCGTTTAAATTGGGCTTTAATTTGAAAAAAAAATAGATAATAAAATTATGAGTCCCGAGAGGCTATTAGCTCTGCCTAACACTTAAAAATTTAATAACTGAACCGGTATATAGCATTTCTCTGCGTGTGTGCATAGCAGAATGAGAAGGTACGGAGGAATGGTTGAGAGTTCAATGGGTCCGTCCAGCGTGCTCAGCAACACGAACACGCAGGCTACGGGATGTACAGCCCACGTATTCCGACGCACCACATTGGACACATGTGTGTTCATCAACCACGGAGCTGGGCATGCCTTTAGGCAGAATATCTTTTATTTTGAATAGTAACCCAACCGACTCAGAGTTGTGTTGAAAATAACCACCGATGTTGGTCAAAACGTTTATTTTTATTGTTTTGAATCAGTTATTTGTAAAAAATGATTTCATTAAGAGTTGTGTCTTTTGTCATCCTTTTTTAGTAGGCAAAATACAATCCCTGCACATTGAAGGAACACGCTCATTTCTGCCTAGTGAGTTTGATGTAAGTGCATTAAGGTATCAATGAAATATTAGTTACATTTCATAATACAGTAGTAGTTTTAATTACAGATATACTTTTCAGAAAAAATCTCCCTCATGGCAACTTACTCAGTTGCTACTCGAAAGAAATCATCCATTAAATCGACAAAATTTCTGTGCTCATTGCTCGTCTGTGAACTATTGGTTGTCGGTAATTTAATAACTACGTTATGCCCGGTGCGCGGAGGTACTTTCGAGACGCGGGTAAACCACAGTCCTCATGGTACCAGAGGTATACCAGGTTATGAATTTCTTTAGCGCTTTGAAGAAATATTCCTACAGGTGCTGCATTGGTAAATTTCATGAAAAGAGGAACCACTGCATTAGCCGCACAGCAGAGGATGTAAATTTGTAATTGAGTAGCCACGTCTGGACATGGATGAAAGCGTGCTGTCCAATATTCGAGAGCTTACCGTGGCGAGAGAGCAAAGAAATGAAAGGAAGCTCACCACACCAAGGTTTAAATTCGAGTTTTTAGTGTGACACGGACGCTCTCTCACACTTTATGCTGATCCTCTCCCTCCTTCCTGAGGCCAACTCTGCCTTTGGGTCTCCAGTTCTTCGCAGATAAACTCGCACAATTTTTTCGTAGCTGGGAAACCTTACCCTCTTGCGCCATATTTTGCCAGCGTCCGAGAAAGGAGGGGCACCATAAAATTTTACGTTCCTCCCTCAACAGGACCTCTGCAACTTTTCTCGAGTACATCACTTTCTGTTACACAGGATCTTAAAAACTGAACTTTCCTTTTCTCACAAGTTGCTTCAAAGGTGAGATCTCGGACGCTTGACCTATAAAAGAAGGAAAATTGGCACACAAAGGATTAGTATTTTTTGCAATAACTTTTGTGAAGAGGTGCGGTAAGATACGGCAATGATTGCAGCACAAGTAGGCTTATTATCTATTTATACCATCCACAGATTTATTTACACTTTAATTCAGTATGATCAGAATTGGGTGAATGACCTGATTCAGGCGCGTCTTTCGTGCATCGGGGAAAAACTAATTGTAAAAATAATGATAAATAGTACAGTAAAGAGTTAAATTTAAAAAAAAATATTAATTCAGTAAATTTACATTCATAGATTTTTTCATCAGTTCTGTTTCACTGACTATATCTAAGAAAATAAATTTAGACCTCACTGATCACTGCAAGAACGCGAGCAGTAACCCTCTCGAGTAAAGAAGAGAACGATGTGAAACATAGAGAACAAGTGAGCTAGTGACAAATACTGTAGCTACACATATTTAGAAGGATTTTCCTGAACTCCCTTTCTTCGTTTGCTGAAATTATTTCTCTTAAATAACATTTGATTGACAAGCTCCCCAGATCCAACAAAAACAATCACAGTGTGATTATCGCTATCAATTTTCTAGAAGTTCTAAGAGTGTCCTAGAGACTTGCCAAGCGTAGTGTAGCTTGCTGTGGTGCTGTGTTCTTATACAAAATATAGTCTCATCATGAGATGATATTTGTCTGCACAGGAATGTTTCGCTAGATCCCTCGTCCTTGGCCTACTCGGCTAGTTCTGGCCAGCACTCAATGCCAATGGTGATGCCCTGGTGAAAAAGTGTGGCTCCTCAAAAGCTAGCTAAAACCTCAAGCTAACGTGCTTTAGAGTTTGTCTTAGGCGTTTTCTATCATCGAGAATGGCTACCAAGTTTAAAATTTCATTTGAATAAGCAGCTAATCATGATCAAAGACACGAGTTATAGAGTGATGTCAAAAACTTAAAATTCCCTTAACTTTTAAGGTTGAAAAACCTCGATGGGCACGGACACATAAACATGAAATTGGACGAGTAGATGACCCCCACCATAAATGGCTGGGCAAACGATGTTAAGTTCGTAAGATTCCATCTTATTTACGGTAACTCTGACATGAAATAATGTTATTTTCGGAATCACTAATACGGACTGCCTTATCCGAAAGTCTCGCTGATTAGTTAAAATACGAACCCGGGAGTTTACTCTTATCTAAAACCTTAAGAGCGTGACAGAGAGACGGATCAATCAAACGAGGAAGCAAGCAAGAAACAACTGCGTACTAGTATATAGTGAAATTATAGAGGAAAATAGGGGACACCCAGAATTCATGATGAGTAGAAATTAAAAGCTTAAGCTAAGCTTTTTCACTTTTACTGCCAGAAATTTTGTATTCTTCTGCTGAGCGCGTTTTCAGGAGAACGAATCGTGGAAACTTCAGACGCGTAAGGTGCACGCGCGTATCTATGCAGAGTGGGACACAAAAAAGTTTCAGTTTTTTCGAATACTTATAACCTTGTAACTGATGATCGTCATAACTCCGCCACACATCTCATCCACATATGGCCTCATTTTTACCGCCATTCAATTTACTTTCATTACGTTAAACCATTCTGCATATATAGGAATAATTCTCAAACAGATGAACCATAAGTGAAAGTAATTTTTTTCGTCATTGCACGAGGGCATTTATAAGTACACTGAAGAAAACAAGTACAATGTTTTAGAACCGTAATACTACTGTATCAAGACTACGTCATTCCTATTTCTGAACGTTCTTATTTTAACGTCACTTCACGAGTGCAGAAATTGAATTCTTCACGATCAACCCTCAACAATGCAATTGAGAAAGATGAGCTCATGTTCATAGTCACAAATTTCAGCCATATCAAGAATGTCACAAGAGTCGTTCAACTATTTCAAGACCCTGTTCAAGGGAGCAGCGTAAACAAACCTACTGTGAGAAAAACTGCTTCAAAATTCTCGATACATGAACAATACTCAATAGAAATATGGGAAATCCTGGAAGACGCTTCGGAAGCAGAACACCCGAAGACATCAAAATAAAAATGTTGATTTAAAAAGTCTATTACCTTCGCTTTTACTTTCTTGTACTCTACATTTACCATTTTTATAAATTAAAAAACAGATTGTGTCTTCTCGCAATTGTGTCGAGGGCAATAGAATTGCCCTCGCGGAATGGCAAAAAATGACTCACCGTTCATCTGTACGTGAACTATTCCTTTAAATGCAAAATGATTTAATCTGATGAAACTACATGAAATGACGGTAAAAAAGAGACCGTTTAAAAGTGTTTACGGCCATTAGTTACGAAGTTATAAGTATTTGAAAAGAAGGAAACTTTTTCTGGCGGATCGTGTATAGTGGAATTAGGAAAAATTCGTCGAATTAAAATTTCCGTAGCAGTAACGTTTTTTCAACACGATGACAGCAACGCAGTGCTTCTCGACGTACGACCATAATACCGTCCTCTATTTTTGAGGGAAGACTTTGAGCGGCAATGAGCACTAAGTTCTCGACATCAAAATAACCCTTCCCCCTCTCCCTCCTTGGAGAAGTTGAGTGATCTTTTCATCTTGGCTTTACACCTGGCATAGATTTTTTCTCATAAAGAATTTCTGTGTTTAAATGCACTACTAGAATTTTCATTATAGAAGGTTCTTGTTTTGAAGCTCATTAGCGTCACTTCTATTGCAACTAACGCGATTCAATTCTGAAAGGTTCTTCAAAGTCTTCTTAGTTGTTTTGATGTTTTGCTGCCACAAAAATATTTTTAAAGTCCCGTTGGACAAAGCCATCTTGGCGTATGTAGAAATTCTTTATTCATGATAATGTGAAAAAGAAAGGTCTCTACTGCTTTTTACTGTTACAAGTTTGATTTAAGTAAGTTCAACATGATTTTTTGACCACATTCAATGCACAAGATTTTGAGAGAACACACAATAACTGCTGGAGAACATAAAGAAATTTGACCAGCTTTTGTGTTGCTTGTCGTTGAAAAGCAAGTATAGGGATAAAATTTATTTGTGATGACTCAACGGCGAGTAAATTGTTAAAACAATGTATTAATTTACTTATAAAATTCAGTTCATTTATAATTTTATTCGCAGTTATGCACGCAATTGCGCAGAATACAGTTGTATTGAAGAGTCTATGCAAAGTACCTCTCAAAAATCCTTCTTCCAATAAGGATACCACCCTTCACCAAAACCCTCCCCTCCCAATAAAGTCCCCAGTCCCCACTGAGGTCCTCTTCCCTTAAATGTTGCAGGAAATGAACTCTTCTGAGGCTCAGATGCCGTCAATTTTATCCCATGCCTGAATCGCCGGGCGCAGGTTCTTACCTCCATTCAAATGCGTCGCAAATGAACAAGCTGTGTTCTGGTAAAGTTTGGCCTGCGAAATTGTGCATTACGATCTGCAGTTATAACTCCTGTATGTCACGTGTGTTCCATACAGGTCCAGAATCCGCGAGGGATGCAGAAAACAATAAAAACCAAAACTAAGAATAATCGTACATTGAATAATAAAAATCCACGATGTCAATATTTTTATTTGGAAGCAACGGAGGTTGGCCAACCATGGGGTACGTAAAAAAAACTATCTTCTTTTTTCGAATGGGAAAGTGTTTAAATTTAAAATGGATGATTTTTTACTCATTGCAAATTTTCCTCATTAGTAACTGTCTCACAAAGTAATGTGTTCTGAAATGTGCGCTGTGAAATTCTTTAAATAGGAGCTATTACGATAGTCAGCATCGAAAACATGTCATTACCGATCACCTTGTTTTAACCCTCTAGCAGACCTGTCAATGTATTCATTGCTGAATTAAGCAAAACCAAATCTTTTAACGGGTGTCTATGCAAACATGAAATTTTATTTCCTCTGCCGAGTTCTGCTCCAATGGCGTAGGAATCGAATTTTCTTCGGAGCTCTCAGCACATCCACTCCGCGGCAACCATTTATACATGGAAGAAATTCTTTTTAAAACAATTTGAAACATTTGATATCCTTGTTGCATCATTTAAATATATTATTGACATGGATTTTCTATACTATTACTCTGAATAGTATTGTGTGTGAGTCCGAATAAGCTCTATGACTTCTAGGGTATCCTTCAGGACCATATGCTAAGCGTACACGATTGTTCCTCGCGGAATGAGACCCCTAGTGTCCCATGCGTTCTCTGTGGGTATTTTAGGTACCTAGAATTATAACTCAATTATTATAGTAAAGGAAATGAATATCATCACACCATTTTTGGATCAAAAGAGCGACAAAGGTTTTTGGGCGCTGTTATGGTTGGATTGAGAGGTCTCACTAGAATGAAACAGGACGACCTCGAGTTTCAGTCAGCAACGTTAGACATCTCTACAGAAATAAAGCCATTTCTTCCTAGAATTACGTAAATTGCCCACCTGATCTATTAAACTTTAATGATCTCCTTGAATTTCTGAAAATTTACACCATTATTTTCTTCTTTTAAAGAGATAAGTTACCTTCTACTAAAATGTCTCATTCCCGTACGTCAATGCGAAGGTGC
This sequence comes from Orchestia grillus, assembly GCA_014899125.1. NCBI lineage: Eukaryota > Metazoa > Arthropoda > Malacostraca > Amphipoda > Talitridae > Orchestia > Orchestia grillus. The sequence goes on from VOMN01094505.1 coordinate 9,029, forward strand.
AGTACAAATTTCGGAAGAAATTATTGTGAAAAATTACCGCTAATACTACATGAAAAAGAACTAGAACCGTGTGTACTGCAAAAGCATGATTCCCCCTAAATTTTACGACTGAATTACTTCTAAAATCTCAAATCTCGCAACGAGAGCATTCTAAAATACTTGTAATCTCTCAACGAAAACCACGCACACAGCACCACATAGCGCAAAGCATGACAACGCTCCACGAAAGCATTTTACAGGACCGCACTTGGGAAGACTCTACAAGCCCTGGAATTTCACGACAAAGATATTGCTTAGCCTCAAACCTCACCAGTTGAACTCCGTAACTTTTTTATTTCTGAACGGATGTACCCTGCGGAATATCAGGTCTCACAACGGAAGCATCCTAGACTCAGCATCAAACATCAAACACGTGAAAATGTCACGACACTACAGAGACGCTGGACCGACTCTCAATTTGCCCCCCCGGTGTAAGGCTACTTTGATTCAATCTTATTTTCAGACCCCTATCTTAAGTGACATCTTACCGCTGAGTTCTTGTTAACGCAGCCTCACTTGGACTCCGGTCTTACTTTCGAGGCGCTATGCTGAGGCCCATCAAGGCCACAGCACTACACAGAGACCTACGCCTCGCCCTCCTGACACTTAATTCAAATCGCTTTAATGGCACTTCGCACGGACTCTAATTCCGGCGGGCACGACCGCCAAGACCAAATTCACGCTTTAAATTAGAGTTAGGGATGTGGAGATGCCGCATCTTAAAGCTCACCACTTATGTTCTTTAGTCAGACGAATATCCATTTATTCGTAAGACGTTTTGGATCAGATTCTACAAAAAAAGTTCTGTAGTAATCCAACTTTGAATCTCGAGAATAAATTACCAAAAGTAAAACTTCGCTGACTCTCAAATATTACTGTATAGGATATCTAAAAACGTAAATCTTACAGTAAAATATTCTAAACAACAACACAACGAAGGAATTCCACTAAAACTTTAAAAAATCTTTATACAAGCTGTGGAATGGGATTCAATTCCCTTTTGCCCGCCTTTAATTGATTCTTACTCATTCACGCAACCTTTTACTGAGACTCAAGCTATACATGAGGGAAAATAACGGAGATTTGCTCCAACGGACGCGTCCTGTATCGAGACTATATGAAAAACACTCAAGCCACGAAATGCTTCAGACGCACAAACCACGTAGTGCAAACTGTACGCATAGCGACACTCAAACCCTGCAGCGTAGGTCAGGTGTTCAGAATCAAACCCACCGTACAGGCTCTGTGCCGAGATTCAAATCTGACCCGCTGTTCAGGCGCAAGTCCCGTGCTCCCAAGATGTCAGGCGGCAATGCAGTCTCGGTGCGGCCAGGCGCCCAATAAACTTTGCTATTACAGCGCTCCCTTAAAGCCCGCGCAATCCTCTGCCTAAACAATTCTCGCACAAGTCCAAACAAATTGCGGTTGCTCTTCGTTTCGTTAACACCCGGGGTTTTCTGTGCAGTCCCAGGACCCGGCAATCAACAAAAGAACTGAACAAACAATTGAATTGACTCTCTGTAGTCTTTATTCAGATTGATTTTCTTCGAGTGACCTTAAATAAAGCAAAGCTTTGCTGGAAGCCAAAGTCGTACTTCATGTTCTGGTGCTAGGTTAGGCAGTAATAATCGGCGGGCAAAAACAAGGTCTTGACTTGATTAACTTCTATTAAAAGAAAATTCCGCTTCATTATTTTATTTCATTAACTTTTATTCACTTTGAACTCTGAAGTAGTACATGTACACTTTAAAGCAAGAACTTTGATTTCTAGAAAAGGGGCTTTTCAGTTAGATACGGAATCTAACAGAAATCAGAACGATATTTCAACCAGAAGGTGGATGTGTCTCAAATGCCGTGAATATTTGGAGGCGCAGAAAAAGACGACTCTCGTTTTACGACCAACGGCCACGTTTTGCACAACACTCTTCTGTTTAAGACGAGGCGTGTAAAGAACTTAGCTGCCATCTTCAACTTTCTGGGGTCTACGTAATTCAAGAGCGAAATTTACATTGCCATGAATATTAAGGAGACTAGATAGGCGCTGCTTCTGCTCTCCAGTCGAGAACATCTAAGTCTAAGACTGGCATGCGACGTATTCTCGTGCCCTCTCCATCCTTCAGCTTAGCTATTCAAATGAGCTTCATTGGGTTAATATTGATCCTGGCAAACGGGTCAATTTTACACAGCAGTTTCGTTTGACGTTCGGTCAGTAAAGTTGGTCGCACAGAGCATTGTAGTAGAGCATCAGAATTCAAGACTAGGAAATGTTAGTAAGAAGTCAATCACAAATCTGGCTCGATTTGAGACTATCATGAATCAGTGATGCAAGAAACAAATTCATGAATTCTTATCTGTGATTTCAAAGACGTTTTGATGAATTTGAGCGTTCATGGATTTAAAAATATTTAATTATCACGGTCTAATGTACAAAACTGATAAATTTTGTTATGCAGTAATAATGAATCACGAATTAAGTAGCTCCCAGGTCAAATTGTATTTAAATCCAATGAATTGTGGAAGAAATCCTATTGACACTTGTCCGTCGTGGCCTAAGTGTCGTACGGACCATCATGGCCTAAGTGTCGTAAGGACCATCATGGCCTAAGTGTCGTAAGGACCATCATGGCCTAAGTGTCGTAAGGACCATCANAAGTGTCGTAAGGACCATCACGGCTTAAGTGTCGTACGGACCATCACAGCCTAAGTAGCGGAGGCTAGCAGGTCTCCTCATGAAGTTGCGCCCTCACGAACTTCACGAGAAGGACCCAGAGAAAGTTTAATTGCTCCTCAAGAGCTACTCATACATCAGTTTAAATTAGCTTATTACGTATTGCCATCGTTTACAGTCACAAGGAATATAACAGGGAGTTGTGTGTTTGCTTCTGCCAAATGATTTACCGCAATATTCAAGAGCCAAACGTCACCACAAAACTTACCTGTCCTTGAGATGTGCGACATGTTGTCCAATTGCTGTTGTTCTGAAAAATGTTACGAGAACAACATTCCTAACAGTTTCTGCTCTGGGAATTCAGAACGGTAAGCATATAGACCCAAAAATTTCTTGCCTCCACTCCGGCAGCCTGACTTTCTGTTTCTTGCTTGTAATTTGAAGTCACGGCCTAGAAATAAATTCTTGCCATTTGCTAGGCATTGTTGACGTTCATTAGCTGATGAAATCACCGTCAAAAATATCCAGGTTCTCTCGCCGAATTTTGCGACGAAGCTACGCGAAATCTCTCACCCTCGCTGGTATAAGATTAGAAATCCTGATCAGGTCAAAATTTCGTACAATATCAAGTCCCTCCATCGTTAGACAATCTTGCCTTTATTACCCTCCATTCAATATTAAGAAAATCTTTTGAGTTTAAAATCTAAAGTCAACTTGTTGTAAAAACAAACGAAAGACTCAAAGCAGAGCTTATCTCACTTTAGGGAAATTGAACTTATTCATCAAGTTGTATTTCTTTGCTCATGACTTCCTTGTATTTTTACCTTCCTCTAAAGGCACGGTTGAAAACCAATTTTCACGCGTGATGGACAAGTACGCAACTTTTATCGATTCACGGGGACATAAAAGAGGAGAAAAACCGTCGAACAGCGATTTTGTAGCTCAGTGTATTAGTTTTGTCAGAGCGAATAAAAAACACTGAGTAAGCCCTGGATCACTAGTACTCGCAATGGTGTCATGCAGATGAAACGACACATACAGGGTGTCTTAGAATTCGTTGAATAAACTTCAACACAAGGTTCATTTAGGTGAAATAAAACACATTTTAGTCTAAGGAGGCATGTCCGAAAATGCTTAGTTAAAGAGTTATTATTGACGAATTATTGACGCCTCCACAAAGATTACTAAAATTCCTGATGTCTCTCACGAGTTCGGCAATCACCCACGCATGCATCACAGCAGATGGACGAAATTCCGAACACCTACGGTAAATACCTAAACTATCTTCAAACTCGGTATTATTAGTTCATAATAATGAACTTCTTCTGACTTAGATTACTTATTTTCCTACCGACACGCTCTAACTTTCAAGTCTTCGTAACTTTTTAACTAGACATTTTAGAACATGCCTCCATTCAAAAAGTGCGCTTATTTCACCAAAAGGAACCATATGTTGAAATTTGTACAAAGAATTCTGAAACATCATTTATAACACTTTAACAGTCACTAGTTATAATACTATATAGGTAGAGTTGAAATGCGTACGTATCCTGTGTACCCACAGTGCGGCGTAACTTCTTCGCTGCGTTGAATTGTAACCTTTTACTTCGAAAGTGCTGCACTGTACATCAGTTAGTGACTAACAAAAGTTTTTTTTTCGTTTCGTAGATGTAAAATTTCTGATTGATGCAAAAGTTTCCCAGGGAATAATTCTATATTTTACGTTTGATTTCGGTTTTGCTGTTGAATGAAACGAATACTACGTTAACTACGTCTAGTAGTTGGGAGTCACAACTTTTTCCAAACTGTTCTAGAAATTTTGATTCAATTTCTGCCTATACGGTCTGCACTTTCCCAAAAATAGAGTATTTCCATAAGTAAAAAATTCAAGTATACTCTAGTATTCTACTGAAGTTGCTATGACTTTACAATACATGGTATTTCGCGTAACTTAAAAAAGGTTCTTCAAATAAATTAAGCTCACGTAGATTGTACAGGTTATCAGACAGAAAGCTTTTCATTAGCGTCGTATCTTAAATACATCGCTTCCTCGAATTTTCTATCGAAACTGTGAAAGGAAATAACAAACAGGGTGTTTTAGTTACTAAAGAATGCTTTAGTAACCTTAGTACAAATAATGGAAAAGCGCTCAAACAGATTTAAAATTACTAAATTTTTAATTTTAGCCCTTAGCCTCCTGACGGTAACCTCAGGGCTAGCTGCTCAGTTCTTCTACTGCGGGGTAAACGTGACAGTTGGGAGTAATTTAACCATTAGGGTAAGAAGTTGGACTAAATAGAAACTCTCCCGTAATCAGTACCATTTGCAAAACTGTATTCATTGATACGAAACCATTCAACACCATGTCAGGGTATGCAAAGTGACATTTATTTCGACTTTTATACACTAAATTGCATACAACTGAGTAAAGATTTAATTTTTTGGGGTATAGTGTCATTATTTTACTGATTAATCAAGGTTACAATCTTATTCATCAAATATCGTACGAGAGCATTTTATCTTGGCATCGGAACTAATATCCTTGTTCAACAAATCTAGCTAGGTAGCTACAAATTTTGATGCTGAAAATAGAAAAAAGTATTTAAATAACAGAAAATGAGACACGTTAGGTCAATCCCGATTAAATTTGAGGGTTTTAATAACTTTATCCTTAGAACCTCTCTCCCTATAGTGTCCAAGTTTGGGGAAGCAAAGGGCTTTAAGGAGGGAATGAACTGACCTACTTGCCGGGGCTTAAAAACGCGTTCAAATTCTAAACTGAATATTAAGCTCTTGCAACCCGACAGATCATAAAAGTGTGCAAACCTTCCTCACGGTAAGGGCGGAGGTAATTGCAGGTGCAATAGACCATTTTGGATTGGAGCTTTGATCAAGCTCAGCTAAAGCTATTAACCAGTTCGGGTCATCTATTTTATAGGCAATTCGACTTGGCTGTCACGTAGTGCAGATGCATTCAAACAGTCGAGTTAGAATCAATTTATAGACTCTATCACGCATAGTATTATATTTTTTCTCCAGAAATTATGGCTTCTCTGCTACAGATTATTGCTTATCATATTCTTACTACTGAGCCCCCTATATAAGCATATTATGGTCTGTTCTTTTAACTTGAAAAGCTTATAGAAAAATAGTTCATCTTTTTTCTGTTCGATTTCAAATTATCTAGTGCGTGTTACTCTTCTATTACAAAGTTCAATTTATATAAAAGCAGGGCTTCTCACTTGAGAATTACAAACGTTGTTCACGCACTTACCGTACGTAACCTAGTCCTGACCGTCTGCTGCAGGCAACGGGAGACAAATGCCGATCTCGATACTAACTTGCTCCGTCCAACCGATATGTTCACAAGATACAGGTCGTTTTTTTGAGGCGGATGTCTTTGTCAGTAAAAGAACGTCATTGTATTGGCTTCGGTCCTGCACCTGGTCCTGCTTGATTGAAGGAAGATGATGCTTCTCATTTTCGGGTTTCCTTTTGAGTTCACCGCCCGTAACAGCTTGCATTGCTTTGCATACTATTGCATTTTCTGGCGCTCTTTTAATTATAAAAGAGGTAAGCGGTTGTCACGTGGGGACCAAATAGTAGAGTTTCGTTATGCTCGTTATTTGTTTGGTGAAAGAGGTTAAAGACGTCATTTAACGTAATCACAAGAGCTTGAATTTTCGGCTCTAGCAGTATTTTGAATGACCAAATCTATCCGCCCAATGCTCCGATCCAAGACAATTGTTTTTGCATTAAAATACAGATGGTGTTCTGGGTATTTAAAATACAGATGGTGTTCTGGGTATTATTTAATTATTCAGGCTAGGTTCAGGAAACCACTCGAAAACTCTGAGTTTAAATTATATCGTGAATAAAAGATGAATAAAAACAAATTTTAAATTGCGGTCGTCATGGCGATGCACAAATGTATCGAATACGCTCATGTAAATCCTTAAATTAAGTCGTGAATGTTAGGACACAATATAATAATGGTTTGATGTTAAAATATGCGTCTCTGAAGGACCACTCGCTTGAGACACGGTACTCTTGCTGTTGTGCCTGCAAGGAATATATGATGTAGCATTCTCCGGCCGGCAAAAACAATTAAAAGCAAGAAATCACAAAATGAAAGGTTCATATTTTAGTGGGCTTATGTCAGGTATTCAAAGTACTTGCCATGCATAAAAAACATTGATTTAAAGCAGTATTTCTTATGAATTTTCTGTTACATAAAAAATAGACTCCATTTCACTCTCATCTGAATCTCAGTTACTGAGCTTCAGCATTGATCATGTGTCCCATCCTAGAAGCTTTTATCTCGTGTACAATTTACAAATTAGTGTAGGATTTTGTGGTAACGAAACTGAACATAGAACTGGAATCCAGAAGAGAACTATATAGTATAATGCTCACATGGTGAGTGCAGTTCTGTACAAAACATGCTTGAAATCGCTGCTAGTCAACTTGAAATTGCCCCTTAGTTTGAGAATAATGTTATTTAGAACCGAAATTTTCTGTAAAGTGGTCTTTACGACTGAGAGGCCATTTGATTAAAACCTCGAGATCTGCCTAGATTCCAAAGAAAATTTAGAGTCCGCCATTCCTGGACATGAGTTATCTCGGGCTGAAGTTTGGAATGGGTCCAAACCTGATTATGGTGCATTCACAGATATTGCTTCAGGCTTAGAAAAATGTTGATACAAGGAGGAAAGTTGGAGAGTAATGCCCCGTAGAATGACCATAGCACTGAGATTTCGGCGAGTATAAACCCGAATGTGGCCTGGAGCTCCAGGGATATCTTCAAAAAAGATGAAGTAAACGGGCAGGATTTGGAGACCAGCCACTTTGGCGTCTCTCATGGTGAATATAAAAGTTAATAGGAAGTTAAGATGGTGTTTATTTTGTCTTACAGAAAATCTGTTTCATTTTACTGAAGTAGCTGGGGCAAATCATGACTAAATTTCCTTTGTTTTATGGCTCTTGCGAAAAAATATTACTCACAGATATCTCTGCTATACATATTCATACATAGTGATTAATGTTGGTTAAAAAAAACGAAGAAGATTGAATAACAATAACCGTTCAAAACAATGAACGCAGAGTATGATAACTGTGTACATTATTTCATATGTATTCACATACATTTCCCATGTTGACTTGTTTCTCTGTTTGAAGTATTTAACGGATGAGTCTTTGTTGATCGAAAACACTTGCCTGCTATGTTTATACGCGTACATTTCATGTTTTTTTTTCATTTAGCTACGGATTTACTTTGTTATTGTAACAATTCATGATTCACTAAATATTGTAGTGAATTATTAGTGTATCAAAAATGTTTGGACCCATAATTCATACAGTATATACAGCGTGAGTTGAAACATTGCAGCCTTATTATATTACTGTATTTGGTATGATGATTACCTATTTTCGTATCTTCAGTGTTTTAAGTACTGGTTTGCAATTATAACCCATATGAATCTCACAATTGGCAATCAATATGCCGAATGCAGCAAATTGAGAATGCTTCAATGTTTTTTACTGACCCTGTACTAATGTTGTATTATATTGCATGTTATTTTACCCTCTTTCTATGTATATTATATCAATTTTCCTGTAACTGAGTCGTATCTCATCATGTGTTGTGTTTTGTGTGGCAGAACGCTGCCGTGTTGTGAATATACGTCATCGTTACGAAGCATTTATCCTCCCTTTCAGAAAAAAATGACAATTATTTGGCTAATGAGAATCCAGGTGATATGTGAGCAGCCGCAGCGCAAAGAAGCCAACTCATAAAGAAAGACAGGAAAAAAAATATCATTTTAGGCTATTCATTTTGGTTAGAAATCAACCTCAACTCCCAGAGAAAGCAAGAAAATAGACAGGTGAGGTAAAACAATTTCCCCTCAGTTTCAGCATTCGTTATTTGTTCATTAAATGTCGTATTCATCATCTTAAGTACTTAGGACGAACAATAAAGCCGTCATTTAGTTTTACGATACTTAATTACCAGTTTCAGAGACTTCTGAGACTGGAAATATTCTATGGTCTGAGGAAACAGTCTATAAGTAATAACGGGTAAAATAATAGAGCTACTGACTGAAATCATAATTACTTATTCAAATTGGAAAACACTAGTATACGACTCTTAATAACATACAAACACATTTAAATGCGTATGGTTGAGAAGAAAATTTGCCCCTATTACGATATGTAAATGCATCATTACTCTGCGAGATCTGCTTTGAAATTCACATTTGACTCGATTTTATGAGCTCAACATTATGTAGGCCACCGTGGCGAAAAATTGGCGAGCAGTTGTGAAGCGTAAGGCCGGAGGCATGCATTACCGCGGCCGATATGCAGCTCCATAAATGGCCAGATTTGGTTATTTGGTTGCAACAAAGGGGGCATTTTGAGGCGCACGTCAGAGGAGCTGTTAGCAGCGTCCATCTCGACACCGCGAATGAAGCCTCTATCACTTACAAGGCTTCCCGGCTTCCGGATAATAGACTTCTTTGGCAGTCTTCTTCGAGTTAGAAAACAGGGAAATCTTTCTTGAGGAGGTGGACAAGCTTATCAATTTTTTTATGAAGTGATGGGTAGAAACTTCTAAGTATCAGAGTGTTCCATGAAAAATAGGTGTGACATAGACGATGAAAATTTTCAATGAAGTTTCTGAATAAAAACAGTGGAGGATCTTTAGCTCCGGCCGCTACGTTCGAAAGTCTAAAATATTAGAGTTTAGGACTCCGCCGACTGTGTGTCCGTAGGTCAAATGCGAGGGCGACGGAAGAAGGACGCGCTGAGGTGTTATTTGGGCACGGACGCTGAGGGCAGCCTCGTGGATTACTGCGAGATAATTTACTACTCACCTGATGAACTGAAATAATCAAGGACACTTCTATCATGTTGATGATAGCCGAATACAGTCGGAAAAGAAGGCAGTCATAAGGTATGCAAGTCCATTTTTGTGGAAGTTTTTGGCAAAATTTTGAGCCTTTCAGTAAATCCATCCTAGATACTGTCAACACTGTTCTACATACGCTGCTTATACACTCTTTTAGTAACTTCAAATGCATTTCTGAATTGAACCATTTTCAACAATCGGCTTCTCCTAACGTCAGTACAGGGTACACAGCGCCCACTGCTTCCTTCTTGTTAGTCAATTCTCGCGGGCAGATCATGGCTGCTCTATCATTCAAACTTCTAAATTCACAAACTTCTAAAATGTAACTCATGCCTCTTGATACGCCACATTAAATATTCATAATCGTCTTATATTTTCTTTCACCTTGGGAAATCAAAATGTTTTGTTCACCAAGAAGACGTGACTCTGTCGAATGTTGCATTAAACTTTGTGACATAATTCAATGTCACAAACACGTGCCCGTTGTGCTTATGTTGGTGTTTATGGAAGCACAAAGGAGAGTTCCATTCATTAAGTAGTAGGAGAATTTATTACGCATTTGTACCATTTTAGCAGCGGGCATTTTTATTTTTAAGTATTCATATTTATATGTATTGTCTCTCATTTTTGTTTGTGTTGTGACGCCAGTGTTCGGTCCGTATGGTGATGGGAACTTCCCCAATAACACCAAATAAGTAACGAGCTTTAACTGGTACTTTGAACTCGAGTTTCTGATTATTGCATGGTCATGTGCGATAAAGTATAAATTTCATTTTCAAGACATTTTACTTTGAAGTGGTTTTGGTCCGGTTTTGAATAGAACTGTGAGGTTGAAGTGCTCCAGAAGTACAGATTACGTGCGTTAGTAGCGTCGTTATCAGCAAGTTCTAGTTCATATTAAGGCGGACATTCCAGTCTAATTCTCACTTCCATGTCGCAAGTCTTACTTTCGCCTTCACTCTCACGCTGGACTTGCCACTTTCACTTTCACTCTCACGCTGGACTTACCACTTTCGCCTTCGCTCTCACGCTGGACCTGTCACTTTCGCCTTCACTCTCACGCTGGACCTGCCACTTTCGCCTTCACTCTCACGCTGGACCTGCCACTTTCGCTTTCACTCTCACGCTGGACCTGCCATTTTCGCCTTCACTCTCACACTGGACCTTTCACCTAAAACTAATGGCATGTAGAACATACAACAATCTTTGAAGAGGTTGCATGCATGGCTCGTTATCGCGCAGAACTCGCCCAGTCTAATTAGCCGAGTTCGGCGCACCGCTGTAATTACAGAGCGACCGATGCAAGGGGGCAGAAGGATTGTAGTTGAACTTCAAACTCCACTCGAAGTGCGTGTCTGCAGGTTACATTCCGAGCAAAATTTATTATGTAGATTGCTCGTCAAGAGAACAACTCATACACATCATAAGTAAAGTTAATTCAGAGGGGACACAACACTGTTAATGTGATTGAAGTGGAGATCGCAGTAGCTGGAAGTTAAGTCAACGCTATTTTTCAGTCGAGTAGTATGGCTTGACAACAATTTACGAATGCATGAAGACACCGGCTGTGATGAAACGCCCCTAAGTGGCTCAAGTTCTGGGGTCAATTAACGAGCTGGGTGAGATTCGGGAGCGATGCGTCATCTTTTCACAAGAACCGCTATTAACTCGGCGTCGACTTGTTTATGAGCCAATTTTTTCCGAAGAAAAGTTTTGTAATTTCTTTTTAATTGAAAAGTGCTTAAAATCAGTTCAGGCTGTTCGCGGCTTTTTTTTTAATACGTTACAATGGTTTTAGTCTCCAGTACTTAACATTAAAAATCGTGTTTAGAGATAATGTACATGGTAATTAGCTCGCAAGAACACTGTTTTTATCTCATTGATGCTGATGATTACAATCTAACGCATTTTGAGTCTTTGTTAATATTTTGATATTGTAGATATCCTCAAATTTTGATTGTAGAATTCATAAAAAGTTCCTCTCCATTTTTGGCAGGACCATAATTCACCAAAGTCTATAGGGAAGCAGGAAATTTTCTAGAGTATTTTACCGACAAAAATGAATCTTAGCACCTGTGCCGTCCGTTGTGTACGGACAAGGATTGTTAGTGACGGGACCGGAAGGAATCTATATCGAATCCTATTATATCCAACGAATTTTTGAAAGACAAGCATCTATAAAATTCCAGGACATCCCTGCTTTATTTGATATCATTGTATTCTTAGGGGACACCTGAAGGGAAAAGTTTACAGTGATAAGCTGGGACGGGTGATTTTTATTGATGAAACCAGGGACCAAAAACAATCAAGAATGACTTCTGAAATGATTGAAGGGTTTTTAAAAACTTAAAAGTAACAGAATCCTGGAACTTACAAGTTTGTTTTATTCACTTTTTGAAGCCGATCGTCTTCACGTGTGCAGGCTGATCATTACGGTGGTATTGAGCTCTGGCCCAACTCGCTGGATTACTGCCTCGATGGATGCCTTGAGTTGGTGAAGATCTGTCTGCTTATCACCGTAGACTTTTCTATTTAGGTATCACTTAAGAATACAATGATATCAGATATAACCGACATGTCTCAGAACTCTACAGACGCTTAGTTTTAAAACAACCGTTTTATATAATCGGAGTTTATGAAGGTTCTTTTTGATCCCGTCATTAGGAAGCAGCTGGTACAACGAAGCGTATGACTTACAAAACTAATTTAGAGTAAAGAGTTACAACTGCACGCTTGGAAACGCAAAAAGGTGAAACACAGACCAATGAAAGGAAGCGTTGCTAGTTTTGATTCAGCAGCAGATGTAGTGAGAAACATTTGGCGAGGTCTGTGCCAATTTATCCGTGTCCGCCAGCAGTGAAATTATTCTTACACAATTTGATATTTAAATACCCGGTGCATTGTCCGTAGAGTTTAGTGACTGCAATTTTGTTTTCAAGTAAATTTAAACATACTGTATGGTGATCCAAAATTAAATTGGAATGATATAACGACCCTAATAGCTGAATACCCCATGTACCATAGAGAAATTTGCAGCATAAGTGCCTTCAAAATTGCCAAACACATATTTTGATCTTACCTGCAAGTTTCTCAGTAAAATATAGTTAAATCTGTGTCTGTCGTTAGTAAAGCTCTGTATAGAGGAGTGTACCATGAAGCAAAAGAAGGATATTTTATTTAAGAAATTCTCATTGAAATTTTTTTAATAAATCTTTTTCTCATTATTGAAGGCTAAGGATGACTCTGCTCTTCGTATGGCCAATGGGACCGGGAAGTTGAACAACGGCTGGAAGATCTCAAGAAAACTTCCTTCTTTTCGTGGTCTCGATGCCCGTACCTGGTAATTCTTTTGTGGTAGCGAGCACATGAATCATATGAAGGCCGTTATAAGAGAAGATCTGTTACAATCATACCCTAACTTGCCACGGACATTTTAGATGAAGCCTGTGCAATATACTCGAGTGTATTAAATTAAATATTATTTCTTCTTCCGAAACTGAATACTTGTAAAAATAATTTTCGATTAATGTTTTTCGTTTGATTTCATTGTTCGAGAATCTGATCAAATAATCTTCTTATAACGTCATCTCTCAACATTTTCATATTTTCTGTAATTTGCACGCAGGCTTAGGTAAATTACGGAAACGGGCGATACCTGTTGAATCTTATCATTAGAACCAAGCTCAATCAACTTAATTCATTGCCGTCGTGCTTTGACGATCATAGCTGCCAGTTCATTTGCAAAATTTTCTAAATAACAATAAGTACTATCTGAACATTCACAAAGCATATTTTTTCATAACAGTATAAAAAACAATGGTTTTATGCCTCAGTGAAAGATTTTAGTAAGTGCGGCGTTTAAATATTTAACGTTCATAATTAATGAATCATTTGAACAGCCATTATACATGAATAACTCGACTGTGACAGTTTAAAAAAAAAAAAATTAATTCTTGAACTGTTCAACGCAAGAAACTCAGATCTTATAACTGTCTCTACGAAAAAAAACCCCTTCACAGTTTTGGCCCAATTCTAGGAAAGATAATGAGGTGGTAATGGTTCTCCATAATCCTATGCACACCGCCTCAGCTGCCGAACTTCCCCTACTGATAAACTTGAACGACCCGTTTGCTTCACACTCCATGATTAGGACAGTTGTTGAACTCTTCAGGATCCCCATAGTGAGTGAGAATTCTTTAATATGCCACGAAAACTTTCTTCTTCATTAACCTCGAGTGAGTTTTCGCTCGCAATTAGAACTTTGGAAAGGAATTTGCCGTTGAACTTCGCCTCACCTTGAGGGAAAACTCGGTGCTGTTTCGAGACGTTGTGTCTATGGCCGCGCCTACGAGCTCATTAAAAAGTGTAAGGTACTTTTCTCATGGCTGTTATAAAACGCAACTTTATTAAGCAGTAAAAGACTTTTAATTGCTGAAGCAATAACATGAAGGATGTATAAATATAATTTGACGCGCGTAAAAAACTTCAAGTTGGCCCTCGAGCGTTTTATAGAATCATTTATCATTTTATTGGATGTGGCAGAGAGCGGCGTTAGGAAGTGGGAATTGCCAAGGGCTGTGCCAATGAGATGAATGCTCTTCTTGTTTTACTCTCGTTTATACGTAGCAAGCATAAGATATTGATTTTTCAACTTTTTTAGCTTAGTGATAGGTTTGATTGAAGAACTATTGCCGTATTCTAACTTAACACTTTGAGCGCGCTGTCGCCGTATGTGGTACCCGCGATCATCTAACCTAACCTCACCTAACGTAACCAAAGGACTAACACATTGGAATACAAATTTTTAAGAGTTCGTAAAAGTGTGTTCATTACTCGAATAAGCTAGTTTAGGTTAGAAGAAAAATGAATAGGATAACCAAATTTGTGAAACAAAATCCTTGATTTTTACATTCACAACGGAGATATTTTTCGACATGAAATTTCACCTGTATAAAGAAATCGTGGCCAACGTTTTAATTAAGGTGGATATGAGTTTGTAATCAGGTTTCAGAAAATCGAATGCGATTATAGCTAGATTCTATGATGTGTATCAGACGTATTATTCGTACTAGTTTCACTTAGAAGTCTCCTTTGTGAGCCAGATGCACTTTCGGAATTTTTAAATCCAATTTATAATTCACATTATTTTTTTACATTACTCAGTTAAAATTAAAAGAAAACAAGAAGTTGCGATCCCTTCCCTAAATATTTTCCTCTAGAAGCATAAAAGCAGAAAATATTCCTGCTCTTTCTGGGACCTTAAAGACTCTGCAGGAGCATTTTATTCACGGGACCATCGCTAGCAGTGTAGGTCATAAGAGAGTCTAAGGAACGAAAACTGGACAATTGTGCGGGAAGAAAAACCGACAAGGCGGCGCGTGGGACATAATTGGAAAATTAGTTTTTCTTAGGGATCGCAAAAGGATTCCGCTGGTTTAGATGAACCGATGAATGGCGAAGATAACGACACGAGGGTTCTTTTCTTCCATCTCTGAATGGACGGTTGTTGAGTTGTGTGTAGCTGTAGAGGGAAGTTCTAGCAAACTGTCTAATTTGGTCTGCTGAATATGGCTATTATTCAGGTACATTATTGAAAGATCCGACAAGGAAATAAACGCTCAAAGTCGGAAAAGATCTAAGGTAGAAGTCGAGAATAGTTTTTTTGCAGTTTTCGATCTTGTACTGTTGGTGTGTGATTGAATGGGATGTCAAATGTACCGAATAGAGCTTATCATTAGTTGGCTTCCTAAAGTTCTAACTATATATATAAGCAGTGTGTCTTAGTAATCATTGTATTGTAAATATCATCGCTTGGTTAAGGATCTGGAGAAAGTGTACAATGTGGAATCATTGAAAACGATGGGGAGTGTGAGTGCTGATCCAGTAAATGGGAGCCATTTGCCGTTTAGGTGACGGCTGAGTGAGACAAGAAATTGTCCCATTGTAATCGCTGAGAGTTATGGGTCCTCATACATGATTAGGCCATTGAATGTATGGAGAGTGTTTTAAAAATGTTCTTCGATGGAATGAACATGAACTCAAAGTTTAAATTTTCTTGCAAGACTCATTTATTTACGACTATATCTTTGCGGTTGTCTGATGACTTAAAGTAAATCAAAGCCCTAAAATGTAACTAATCCTGGCATAACATGTGATCGAGGGTCTCATAGGGGGCGTTTGGGGGTCATCATATGAAGCATGTAAGCTCTTCCTCCTGCCCGGGTGCTGAGGTCAGCATGGTCCTATGATGTTGCTCGAGTAAACCAGCGTAAGCTGTCAGATCGATTCCCCCACAGTAAGGGTCTTCAGAGTGGCTCTTCATGTACCATGTGTTTATGGGTTATAGAGAGTGAGACAGAGTGACATTCGGACATTTCCCATAATATTATTTTTAGGGAAATATCTTCAATTTCAATGGTGAACTATTTTGCTACTCTGAGAAAATTTCCAAATGAATCTTTGAGCTATAAAGAATGTTTTGCAACTCTTTTAAGTTCTTTCTCTACAGCGAAAGTTTTCGATTGAGTGTAAGAAGAGCATAGATAAGTGCATTTTAACATTAAAGACTGGGGAAGCAAAAGCATAGGCAAAAGAACAATATTTGACCGTTAACGAATATTTCAAGAGAAAAGTTAAAAAAATGAAGTAAAATGAAAAAATAATGCTCAAAAATATTCATTTGATCAATTATGAGTAAACAATTACTCATTTATATGAGCTAACTATGACTGTTCAGTACGTCTTCTGTTGTCTTACGCAAAAATTGATTCTTCGCTCGATTGAGAGAATGAGTTAGAGTTCTTCGTCATAGCATACACGAGTATTACTGCAGTTCGCGTGGAAATTGTTCGTTCCTTTTCCAATATCCAATATTTTTACAAACTTTTCAAAGCCTCTCATTTGCACAGTGGTCACTTTTTTTTATTTATTTGTTCAGTGGTGTACTCAGAGTAAATTTCACAGTAATTCAAATACTGTTTTTTCACGTTGGTTTAAGATATTTACTCAGACAATGCGTCATTTGGAAGCTTGTTTTTCTCGGTCATTCGTGTACGTGATGACAGCGAGAATAAACGAGGGAAAACTACTTACAAATTGTAAAAGAATAACCTGAATCATGATGATCCTCGCCGGTCATAACAATAATTAAATTACGGATGTTGCTCAGTGCCTTTTGAACACTGTCAAAATAGTGTATGACTTGCGTGCAGTCCAAAGAATACACCACGCGTCATACAGACCGAGTTTTCTGAACACGTGGTGGTCTTTGGATGTGTCTCTAGCGAGGGCGATGTGATGCCTCCCAATTTTTTCAAAGATAGTCTCAGCCTCAATTCAGACGGCAACGTCAAGTTATTAAACACTGTAGTTAATCCCTGGATAACAAAGGCTGCCAATGGTTGACCATCTGTTTGGCAGTCGGATTTGGCTCCCTGCCACACTTCTGAGAAAAGTCAGAAATGGTTGTCAGAGAATTTCCAAGACTTCACCAGCCCGATGTTTGACCTCATAATTCCCCGTATCTAAACCCAATGGATAACTACGTGTGTGGCGCGGTAGTAAAAGATGATAATCACCGTACTAGTAATACAAAAACCGAGCTGACTGACATATAATTAAGGCAATTTTTGAGACCATTCCTAGAGAAATTGTAAAATCAGTTTACCCCGAGTTCCGCAGTCGGGACGTAGCTGTGATCAAAGATAATGGGCGTTTTTCGCGCGAAATTTGTTGATATTATTGAAATTTATGAGCTATTTAAATTTCTTTATGATAAAATAATTTTTAACGTGACCAAGGCTTTTTCTATCTCCTTTAGAAACTCTGAAATTTATCTCGAACAAGAAAATACGTTTCCACGTAAGTACGTGAGAGCGTACAGTCCGAAAAACTACCCATCGGGTTGTAAATACTACCAGAAAGAAATTTAACGGACAAAAATCTAAACTGTTTAAACTAATAAATGTACAATAGGCTCACTTTTTCACTTTAAGGACTGCATTACGCCGTGTTGAAACCTAATGTTGTATGCCTATTTAGTTGTGCACAGTGTGCAACTGAGTGCGTGGGCAGTACATCCTGATGTCTTCTCATTAGAATTATAGAGCACTCAGTTCGTAGTCATAGAACAGGGGAACAATTTTGTGAGCTACCTCAGTCAGCAATTAGACGTCATGTCGAAAGCTCTAGACCATCTTTGAATCTGGTCAATTTTTACATTTTGGATAATAGTCTACATTTTTACATATTGCACATTTAGAGTCATTATATGCTTTTAAATGAAAATCCAAGCTTGGTGATACTAATATTGCATTTCATCTTAAGGGGATTTCTCAATGATTTATTTTATTCCAAATTTTTAATTATATTTCTTTATTTTGTATATTCTGTTTACGAGTATTTTGAAGATGTTCACTCTAAATTATGTATTTCAGTAACAGATGAACACCCTTGATGAATATTTCTAACGAAAATTGCATAGGTTTCAAAATTAAATGATTCCATCATCAGTGCAGGAGAAAACAAGAACAGAGCTGAATATCTAAACTTTGGCCCGGATTATCCTGTAAGAGAAAATTCAGAATTGTCTCTAAAACCTGAAAATCTGAAAAACTAACCCTAATTCAGTCATCTTTGGCGCCACGCACACACATACGTACACACATCTACACAGAAACACAAACACATGCACGGAGTCATGCAAGGGCGTTGGTAAAATGTACAACTTTATAGAACTCAAATCGTTATTCAATGTTGGGTTCTCCGCCAATGTGAACGGTGTTGATCAATTCGAAGTTGAACTTCATTTTGTGCACTGCAGAGTGTTGTATTTAAGAATTCCTGAAAGGATGCTGTAAAGTATTGCAGTAATTACGAATAGCTGAAAACTTTGGCAAGGCGTACGAGTCCTGAGTGAAGTACCGGGATGTTGGCTGTGCGTGTTGGCGGCTGGAGCACTGGACTCGTAACGCTAGATTGCAGGCAGCAATCTCACTTAGAAATTAATACACAGCCACTCCTCAAGCATTCCTTCAGTCGTTCCTTCCTATTCAAAAATGAACTGGTATTGAAAGTATTCCCACAAACCACACGGACATCAACGGCAGCACGGAAATTTCGGACCGAGACATTGAATTTCCTTCGCATCTCTAAACTTAAGGAGCCAGTAGCCTGTATACGGGAGCTCCTCGAGCAGCTTTTGCTTTAATATCATAGGTTTCGTCAAAAATTTCACTTCTTTATTTTAAATCGATATAATAGATCACGAATATTTTCGATTACATCTTGGAGAATTTTGAATGAAGTAGATATGCGATAATAAAACTATGTAATAAAAAGATGTAATAAAGTGAAAATGGTTGTTCTTTCCTATCCTTGAAATTTGAAACTAAAACAACTCGTATATAACCACGTAAAAGCTGCTATATATATATATATATATATATATATAGTTGGTATATTAGCCTTGGAATATATAGCTAAAAGAACTCGTACATAAACCGGTAGAAATTAGTTTCTTGTAGAGTGCTGTAATAAATCGTAAGTTTGATTTTTTTTAAGAGAATATCCAGAAGGTAATTGTTCGTGCTGTCGTCTTCGCACAGTAATTCATTTTTCGGGTGACAGTTATTATCATGAGGGAAAAACCGCTCTGCATCTTCCTGTCAGCGATAAAATGCAAAAGTATCAGCTAAATGATACTCTAAAATTCAGGTTTAAATTCTACTTGGTATAGGTTCAAAAATTCATTGTTTCATTTTGCCGAAATCAGTTTGCTATCAGAAGAGATTGGCTTGAATCCATTAATAGTTCGACCAACAGCTTATACTCGTTAAACTTATAATTAAAAACATAGAATAAATAATTCAGGGGAATTTCAAGCAACCGTTTTACTTGTTTCATATTTCAATTTTTAAACTTTTATGCATTCTGAAAATACCATCATTTAGCGCATTGAGGGATTCGTGCAATCTGAATTGGTGTTCAGAGGCTCTACATCAAAAGTCCGCACGACGAGTTGATTGAGGTATTTGACATTAAATAAATCGTACACAAATTGATGAGAATTATAAAGAAGAAATTTACTTTAGCAGTAGGGCACTATTAGAGGTACCAAATTTAGGCACAGTTTAACATTATACATGGTACAAGTTAACGACAATAGGTGTTATAGGCACATAACCATATGAAATACCTACCGAGGTGAGAATCATTACAGCAACAAGATTTGCAAAATTTTCCCGTCAACGGTCCTGAATCTTTTTCGTTTTTAAGCTTTTCGCTAATCTTATTTTCTAGTTCCAAAGTGACCGTCTTGGTATCAATTATTTATGGTTTATGTATTCTAAGGATATACAAGGACCAGCATTTTTACTTTATTACAAAGAGCATTTCGCGTAACATTTCGCATTTCGAGTTTGCACAAAATTTTCCCTGACGCAATCGAATCTATTCATAATCTATAGCTGAAAACAATAGCCCGGAATTCTTGTCAACAAGTTTTTGAATTGAAATATTGTCGTTGTCCTGTCACTCTCAGAGCAGAAACGCAAAAGTTGCGAGTGGGGCTGCCGCATGGAGGCTGTTGGCTACATAAAGTTACGAGTGGGGCTGCCGCATGGAGGCTGTTGGCTACATAAATTCCCAGAAGCGAAGGTAATTCAATGACTCGGCCAGGAAATTCTTTATTGCGCTTGATGTCCGGTTGTTTTATAGGGATAGTTTTGAATAGTTCATTTTTAAAATGAAGTCTACAACCTTCATACGGACATTAAAAGGAATAAACTACGAAGGAACAACTTGTTAATGTGGAAAAACTATTCGAGAAATGCTTGAAGCTGCGTACATATTTAGGAGTGTTTGCTGCATGCAGCTCCACGTTGGGAGCGCTGTGCTCTGACCTCTAATACATTCACCAACATTCCAGTACTTCACTCAGGACCGGCGGCCCCAAGGCCTCAATCTAGTTTTCAGTAATTAAAATCACTGGAATTGTCCACAGCATGCTTTTGGTAATTCCAACTTTCAATACTTTGCAGCGCATAAAATGAACTTGACCTTCGAATTTTAGAATCACTATTCATATTTGCGGAGAATTTTTAAATCATTATTCATATTTAAGGAGAATTTTAGAATCACTATTTATATTTGCGGAGAATTTTAAAATCACTATTTATATTTGCGGAGAATTTTAGAATCACTTTTCATATTTACGGAGAAACCAGAATCGAAAAAAGATTTGAGTTCGATAAAGTTGTACATTATACCAACGCCCTAGCATGAATGCGCGTGTGTGCTTATGTGTAGGTATGTGTAGGTATGTGGTTGTCGATATGAACCAAGGAGTTGCGTGAATGTTACCAGAGACGCGCATTCAGCAGGTTAACGATCTTCCTTGACCTATGTCTTGCTGTCCTGTATACAGCCATAACTTCAGGCAGTTGGCGCAAGTTTTCCATCGCACATCATTATTTTTCAAGTTTTTGTTTCAATCTCCTTCCTTGTTCACATGAAAGTTGAGGCTGCTTCATTCTAACACCGATATGAGATGCCAGAAGCCAAACTATTTATGCAGATGTCTTGGCTCTATTTTAAAGAATCAGATGTGATATGTTTCAAACAGAGATGTGAAAATTAGAGGTGCCATGAAAGGTTATGAGCAAAAACTTAAACATCTATGAATCGTATGTATATCAGGAAGTGACAGCTCTTCAAATGAAATAATTATCGACGAGATACATAACCAAGAACGTTATGTGCCCAAAAACTACGCTAGCTAATCCAAAAATTCACGATTTGCATAGCAGTATTTCAAAAAACGAGATATTTTTGCAATGAATATAGTTCAACTTCGTTCTCAGCTGGTGTTTCAACTCTAGAACTATGATACCTCTCTCGGCTGGTACGTACTAAGCAGAGAAACAAGAACTACAATTTCGGAGCGATGCGCTACGTGCAATCGAAAAAAATATTAAAAACTCGAATTTTAATGGCAACAGAACTTCTTAGTATAAAGAACGAATTAGATAATTGGTTTCATGGCGCAGAATTCAGGAGATGATCATAGCAGGAGGGAGCGGAATTGGTTTAAACGCTAGAGCTGGGACGGCAGCAGCGCTTCTGTGACGTGCATCAAGACGGACGAGGCCTCAGGGCGAGTTCTGGCGCAGGCTAGCTGTGCGAGACCCTGTTTTTGCGGGCGACTGGAGTTTCCATTTATTAATTTTTCTCCTGTTGAATCATAGATATATCATGCACTTCTTAAATAATATCCCGCTAAACGTAATTCAAAATGAGATAAGTGAGCATTCGACAAAAACTTCCACGGCTTTTAAGCAGACTGTATTGCTTACAGTTTTTAAAACATGCCTAAAAAAGCCAAAAGGCCAATCATGAGAGGAAGAGTTCACGCAGAAATGTCGAAATAAGAGATTCTCCAAATTTTAGTTCAAGATACTTCGCCCCAAATACTCTGATATAACATTTCAGGAAATTAACCCACCAAGAGCATGAAATACAATTCCTCATACTACTAAATAAGGCTGACTCCTTTCATAATCCCTCAAGCTAGAGCATCTTTAAAAATACATCATAATCCAACCTGACCTAACCTGCCAATTCTTTTTCATGGGTTTTTCAATTATTGGTACCCACGCTTCCCCGTTCAATCAAAATAAAAATGTTCAGTAGAATAACTGGAAAATTAGTTTACAATATTATCATTTACTGCAAATTTCCAACCAGCTGATCGTAGAAAGAAGCATGGGATAGCACGAACACTGGAACTCAGCAGGGACCGAAGAGAGCCATGCTCTGTCTCTCACGACTGGCGTGCCGCGTGTTGACGCGAGGTACAAAGCCGTAGCCAAGATTGAGGGTACAATGTGACCGATCCATATTTGGAACACAAGTCTTCAACGTCACCCTTCGTTGCAGGCTTGATGGACGTAGCCATCAAATGAAATAGTTGAAGGTAAAAATCAAAGTTGTCGGTGTGCCTCTCGGTCGGTAGCGTGAGTGCTTGGATGCCTTCAGTTGCTTGGTACAGTACGCGAAAAGCCATAAAAACATAAAAACGGTCTCTGGCGCTTGCATTTTTATCGCTTTGTCATTTTTAGATATCAGCCATTAAAAAATCACTTTAATGAATTTCATTGGAAATAACTTATAATTCAAC
Organism: Orchestia grillus; assembly: GCA_014899125.1. Taxonomy (NCBI): domain Eukaryota; kingdom Metazoa; phylum Arthropoda; class Malacostraca; order Amphipoda; family Talitridae; genus Orchestia; species Orchestia grillus. Next base: position 31,823 of record VOMN01094505.1, read on the forward strand.
CGATATTCAATGTAAAAAAGGACCCTTACATTGGCCATGCATTTGTAGAGACGAATAAGAAATCTGGTAAAAATAATAATCAGAAAACGTTAGTTTCCTCATTTGGGTAACCTCTCAACTTAGGCAAAGTTTTGCTCCTTGATTTTGCAACATTCAGCTTTTGAATTACGCTTCGTTGTGCCATGGTCGCTACGATGAGCTTTGCTCTACTCGCACCCGTCCCCTGACTCGCGAAATGACCTCATTGCCGGACACGATGACGTGCGCTTTTAGACACTCTTGGTTCGGATATTTGCTGCAGTCCCGACTGACCCACGTACAATGCAATGAGTAAGAAGCTTCATCCATTTCAATGCATGTAATAGATCAGTCTTACGTCACTGGTGTTTTTTCAAACTAAATTAAAGGACAATTTACTAAGGATTTATTCTCGCTAGAAGAACATCAGTCACTCGTCATCATCAATTCGCCGATGCGCGTCAGTCAAATCGATGGTTGAGCCTTTTGATTAACGAATGTTGTTAGTAAGCCATGGACGACCTATGAGTGAAATATTGCTTAAAGTTGAAAGGATACTTTAAGCAATGCACATCTAGAAAAAATATAACTTAAAGGATGCTGGGTTATCACTCTAAGTAACACGTAAAAATCCGCCGCGTGACACTGCAATTTCAGAACATCCTGTCGAGCTTTGCCTCCATCTCACCCACAATTCTTTCTCGTATTGAGCAGCGACCGGTGACAGGAGGCAAGCATGAGAATTTGATGGACACTGTGACAGAGGTGACCTCTTCGACTATTACGCATCCACAAACCATGTTGTGCTACAAAATTTTAAGTTTGGACAGCTCAAAATTGACTACATGTTGTCACCTCGCTGGGGCAGCCCATCCTGCGTCATAATTTTCTATTTCAGTTCGTTTTCAGATTTAGTCTACCGTCCCATCATTTTCATGTATTTGTTGAAAGTTCCACGAATAATCCAGAATATTTCTTCTTAGTGGCTATTTAAAATTAGAGCATCAAACAGCCTTTTTGATGACGCCTCCTATTCGCTGGTCATGCGGGATTTCAGACCTTGCTACGAGCGAGTCACTTTGGCCTCTTGTTTTGGGTACCCTGGTGAGTGCCGACGTTCGTTCAGTACATGCATCATAAACGCACAAGATAGTAAGAACTGTATGCCCTGTATATTCAAAGAAAACAATGGAAATCAAACGATAAATGTATCCAGATTTGAAAAATGATAATGAATGATAAGCTAATTTCATGATCAAACGCACTACAATACTCGTTAACGTTCTGACAGAATTTAACTCATTCATTATACTTAAATGTTATAATGTATAAAGCAAAATTATCCCTTACAAGAATCTTGTAGGCCCTGTTTAAAAGCAAAAAGCTGCAACACAGACTCCGTTAACTGTGCAAGTATGAGGAAAATTTTGATAGCGTAATATCCGTTTTTCTTGAAGATTTTGTTACGAAATGACAATATGAAATATAAACAATAAAACTAAAGATGGGGAAATATTTTTTAAGGGCATGGGTGGTGGTGAGTAGTTCTAGAGTATTATTCATTAAACCAATGCAGCTCAGTAGAGCGCCTTACACTCCACGAATTACCCATTTTAGGCAAAACGATCTCTTGATTTGAAAGGAAAGGCTATATGATTAGTTAATGATTGCATGGAGTGTTGAAGTAGCGTAATTCTCATAGTTTTACACGCGAGAGGTATGTCGTCATAAGAAAGCTACTTTTCGACACGCATTAAGTTGAAAATTTTATGGAGCCCCGACGTTATGTTCGGTCCAATATGATCCTGCGCTGCCAGGAATTTTAATGTTATTTTACCATTCGATATTAAAAATAGAATGCCTTGTAATTTTGGGGAACAATTTTGATGTTGAAATAATCAACATTATTAGGGCTCTGAAAAGGTATTCTTTGGGAAAAGAAAGAAGTGCATCGCATTGACTTCATTTGGGCTCTCATGTTTTCAAGAAGCCATGTTTTGTACTCGCGAATCTTATGGTTCTTTGACACGTACGTTGTATTCTTCTTGACTTGAATCAGCTGGCCAAAATACTACGACATATCTCAAAAACTTTACCTGCCAAGCCGACGACCACCAAAGTTGGCAAAAGTATGCTGTCTTATCGTATTTCATCAGCCGTAAGAATTTAAGCAGCTAAGTTTAGAAAATCTATGACAGATGTGACCGACGCTTCTTATCGTTTGTTCTAAGGGCTTAGGAGAAAACTGGATTTTTGAGGTTCGCATGTTCAAAAGTACAACGATACCTCAGGAATTTTTTCTTACCTCCATATTAAATTGTTCTAGAGCAACTACGTAGGCATTAGACTCTTCAAAAACATCCATCTTAACAGCCCATTAAACTGTCTCACGCGAGAGGCTTTCAAATTTTCTCAGAACGTTATTCCAACGGAAGCCGTACAATCCTGCTATATTGAATTTCCTCTGAAATTTTGGCGACGGCAAATGTGAGTGACGATTTTGTAGGTGAATTTAGCTTCCGGTGCTGAGTTTTTATCAACAACGAACACAAATAAGCTCTCAGGGAGAGCCACATCGTATAAAATTTCCTGTTTGGTGGTCATCCTGTTTCAGCACTGATGAAGATGAAACAAGATTCGAACCAAAATTGATGAAGATGTGCTGCTCTATGCACAAAAAAAATATATATCGCCTGATCGCTTAGTAAAATACAGCTACAGGTCCGTTGTTATTAAAATGAATAATATTAGGTTGTCTTACAGGAAATATGCGTTTGAAAATGAAAAAAATGCAGTAGAGTGATTATTTTCATCAAACACGATCTTTCCTTCTCCATGACCATTTCCCAACGTTTTTCTAAAGCGTATATTCCATCTCAAAGAACTTGCCATTTTTTTCGAGAATTAACTGTTCAAATGCTTCAATTATATTTTCCTTATTTAGGAATGCTTTATAGCAAATTCAGAATGTTTGAACAAATGATAATCAGTGGGAGAGATATCAGGAGAACAGGAAGGATGCGACAAAATTTCATAATTCATGCTTTGCAGCTTGTCGACCGTAGCTCTAGTGGTGTGGGGTCGTACATTATCGTGAAGTAAAATTGATCCATATTTATGCACCAGTTTTGGATGTTTCTTCTTCAATTTTCTATGCATGCGATCAATGTCTTGACAATGTTATAGCGCTGTTACAATATCGCCTTGCTGCAAAAATGAAACATGAAGAATTCCCTTTACAGACCATCAAACAGTGGCCATTAACCTTTTCGGGTGCAATGGTGGTTTCGGATGGTGTTTAGGCGACTCTTCTGCCTCTAACCACTACCCATTTCATCTTCTGTTATCGAAGAGTATCCATTTCTCATCACATGTAATGATTCGATTAAAAATGGATCTCTTTCGAGGAGCCGAATAGTTGATAAAGCCAACTACTATAAGCGTGACGTTTCATATGAGACAACCTAATATATGTATAAAGGCGTAATGCTAGCTCAGGTACAAAGTATAAAGAGAAGGTAGGAAAAGAGGCTTACATAGATGTACAGTATGAAATAATATGTTATTTAGCCCAAGCTTTAAACCAAATTTGCTTTAACCGTCTCAGGGAGACGATGCATACTGTGACAAAACAACATATGCTGCCAGTTTGTAATTAAAATAAAGAAAATTATTTTTTAAGTTCAAAATTACGAGGAGCAGCGTTTTTGAGCAGCAGCCAATGATAGAAACAAATTATTGCGAAATATCCAAGTCTCTGTTAATTGTGTGAGGTTCTTTTATACTATAAAATGTTTCCACAATTTTTCGAAGATGTTAGTTTTCAACAGTTAAGATTCTAACTTCTTAAAATCGAAAGAATGGTTTTCTTATCATGAAGGCTAATATATTGTACTGAATATTACCCAGCGCTGTCTCCGGCATATGTTGACTATTATATTTACAGTATAACACAGCACCAAAGACTTCACCACGCTGACTGGCAATAGTAACACGCACTGTAGTCAGAATACATATTGACGTTACCGGCAGCATACTCGTATGCGGTTAAGAGCAAATTTGACCGAGAAATAGGGTGAAATAATAGTTTGTCTGGACCATCATTAATTGTAAATTTGAAAAAATGAGCTCCTCAAGACGTCTGCTCTGCGTGCTGCTGAGATACTTTCTTTCGTTTTTCATACGTGAATGATATGACATCACAATTACATAAAAAACACGTTATTTCATGTAGACAAGTGGTATACTAAATAATTTTTAGTGGGCCTACCTGCCTGTTAGGAACATACTGTAGATCCAATGCATAGTGCTACATTACGGGGGAGTAGTAAAGTTCCGAATGGAACATGTGTTGATCGTACACACTAACACACACGGTGACTTAAAATGAGAAATTGGTTGAAAGCTTGGAACACATTTCAACTATCTACGTATGTTATAAAAGCGAACAAATTCACTTGAAATCATCTGTGTTATTTTTTATTCTGTAACATAGATTTCTCCGGTGCTTTAAAAGTTTAGACCAATTTTTTTGTGTCGCTCTGCGTTACACGGCAGGACTACTCACAGTAGCTTGGATACGGAGGTGGTGTCTTCCTGCGTGAGTGGCCGTGGAGGCGGACTTGCTTGGAGGCGCGGCACCCTACTTGAAGGCCCTGCTCTCGGAGGCACATGGTGCGAGGAGCCCTTGTGGTAAGGGACTGCAGCGGTGAGTGCAGTCAATTCTGCCCAGTGTACTTTGCCTGGCCTCGTTGGAGGAATTTTATTATGCTTTAAGTTCATTCGGAGGAAGTAGTAGGATTTCGACAACGTTTGTGCACTTCTCCCGTGTGAGCTTCCGCTCATGATTAAGGTACCCACAAAGCTCGGAAAATATTCAGAAGAAGCGTTTCTGTGGATAAAAATTCTCAATCCTGGAAATATTTTACTGAGATGGGTATTTTTTTTGGACAAATTTTAGTTTGTTGAGAATGTGCATAAATATTTTTATTTGCTATTTTTGGTTCAAAAATAATGTAATTTGCCAATTTTGCAAGGCAACAACGTTAAAAGCATCACAAAAATGTGTGCAGAGAAAGAAAACAAAAAAGAAACATTTTCTATTTCGCCACAAATAACTGCCTCGCTGGCTGCTCTTTTTGAGCATAAACGGTTAGTTTTGAGAACAATATTTTACGTGCCAGTTAAAACCTACTTCGCTTGGGAAAAACGTAGGAGTTTTATACTTGTATTTGATTTACTGCGATGGCAGAACTTGAGCAGAATTTAGTTTGTTCCGTTGAGTGGCGGCAATAATTTGGGAGCTGAGCCTTGTTTGCACGCGTCGGTGGCCATGGGCTCCTCAACATCGCCTGGGCCACAAAAATCCCAGAATTTTCCAGTAACTCGTTGCTTCGCTCCAAAAGTCAGGCCCAAGGTCGGAAACATCCTAAATTTATGAACTTCAGGGAGACCAGAAGATCAAACAGGGCGGGAAAATTTCTGACAAGCGAAGGCCGTCAGCACGAATAAGGAGCGTGGAGCGCCTGCGTGCAGGGGACCTTCATATTTCCAAATTATGCCTTCCATTTAGAAGTACATGTTTTTGAGAATAATTTCAGAAGCAAAGCTCGTTTTTGCGAGGTGTAGGTACAGTTGAAAACATACATGGAAGGAATAAGTTACTGAAATAAAGCTCTCCCACGTCACCGTATGAGTGGTAGAGGTTTCGAATATTATGATTATTTTCTACTTTTACAATTTTTGTAACCAAAGACACTGCCTCGGGGTTTCATCCGGTTAATCGTAAGTTAATATCCATCTAATTTTTTATTAAATATGGTATCGTTGGAAATTAGAAAAATTCTCTTTATCTCATCATGGAATTCGCTTCGTAAAAGCCAGGCGTCAGAGTCTGAAACCATCGTCAGAAGTTCTCCAGGAAGTTCAAATTGGGGCCGTGGGAGCTTCCTGCTAAATGGAAATTCGCCGTCACTCAGCAAAGTATCAAAATGTAAACTTTAGCTGTACGGGCGATTAATTACGAATTTCTTCATTGACGAGTTTGGAGAAACCTAGGCCACGGCAGAAAAAACACAGAAAAAAGCCAGGCATAAAACACCACAGAAAAAAACCTAGGTCACGCCAAAAAAAATCCCACAGCTGAAGGTAATCGCACTAAGTATAAGCAGGGCGTTTTACTGGGACATAAAAATGTGTATTATCGAAAGATCTGTGTGAAACCGCGTCGTTGACTCACCAAGCTCATGCATGATATGGATTTGTTGATAGTGTGCTGAGACTGAGAAATTATTTGTGTGATTGTAAAAGGCAGTTACCAATATATTCTGATTAATTTTCAAGTCGTAAGCCTATGATAATTTTGATTTTTCACTATTCAAATTTCGGCTATTATGTTTGATTTTTAAAGGTAGAATACATTAATATGTTCTTAAATGTAACATAAACAATGCAAATAATGAAAGTCTTTGTCACTGTAATTCTTACTTCTCATTCGAACACTTGTAGGTTTGAAGACTTTATACTCTTACGATATTTCTCAGTTATATTAATCACACAGCGCCAAAAACAATTGTGTACCTCAGTTTCTCATTTAAGTTTCTGACGAAATTAATCAATTCTTTAATATCTTTCTGTCACTTTTTAAGGGATAATTTCCATGCTATTACAATTGCAAAATGATGTAGCAGAGCCTGTTTTACGTCGAGAGAAATGAATAAGGCTTCATGGCACGAATGCATCTGTTTCTGCCGCACTTGAAATTTGACCGCTGATGTCATCCCTACCAGCACGGAAACTACCTCATATTACATTAAAAATTTAGTAAAATTTTCGTAAAAGCTAGGTGACTTATCACATAAAATTTACTCATTCTTTTCCGATATAATGCTTTGTTAGCTGACTTTTTTCCACCTATCAAGTTTTTCACTTTAACTTTTTACTGGGATTTTAACTTTGGCACTTCATAGCTCATTTTCTTCTGATTTCATTCCGCAAGTTGAACTCATAAAATGGCCTGAATACATTTTGCTAACACCTTTATAATTCGAACAGATCACATCGAGATGAATAAAGTGCAAGAAAATTTGAAAAAGTGAAGATGATCTCAGAGAGACGAAGGACGACCTTCTGCAACACTGCGCTTCATTCACCAACTGGCCATGCAAACTTGGACGATGTATTGCAGTCTTTTTCTTTTGTGCGACTTGTTTCCTAACTTACCTCGGCTTCGACGCTTCCAAGAAGGAAATGGAAAGCAAGACAAACGGGCGTGTAGATCATCACAAACTGGCACTTGATTTCTTTTTTAGTGACTCTATGAGGATTTATGGGCCGTGCTCTCTTTTTGTTGCCGGACTCCTCCTACATCGAATGATGGCCGCGGCACACTTTGTCTTTTATTCAATATCCAGTGCACAAATTCTGTTTTCATATTTTATCACAAGCATTTTCAAAGTTAATTCTGTGTAAGTCTGGAAGACCTTTAGCCATTACAGTTACCGTTCAATGAAATTGCTGTGCGATGTAGGGAAGGTAAGCACTGGTAGGCTCTGAAAGTCCTCAATAAACAAGAATTTGCTCTTATATGTGAATTTCTCTTTCCCTTCTAAAGGAGAGTGAAATTGTGTGCTTTCGGGTATCAACTTCACCTGAAGCTCCAAATAACATGAATGAATAAAATATCTGAGTCGCATTTTGCCGTGATCAAAACAACAGGTGAAGAAGATTAAAAAGTAAGATCTGCCACAATAAGTATAAATAATGTACTGAACTTCAGTGTAAATGCTTCAAATTTTGTATTCATAGAGTTTGAGTGAGGAGGCACCACTAACAGAGGCTTAGTGACCTGTTCTCACTTTCCTAATTTGCTTTCCCGTAAAGCTCATCAGCGGCTGCGTTGATAACCCCTTGCTTATTGAACGTACCTCCTTGACTCGGCAGTGCTGGAGAAGGATAGCCACTCTCCTCTCAGCTCGCAGATTACATAGCGAGACTCTGTCATGGACTGACTTTCATGATATTTTACAGGCCTTTCATTTTCATTGTTTCTTTGGTTTTTAAAGTTTGAGGCCTATTTATCTAGATATCTTCGTCTCAATTGCTATCTGCTTCATCTAATTTTCAAGTTTTTGATACGTTTGTTTTGCTGCTGTATTGGAAGGCCGCCGTGGTCACTAAGTCAGAAACTCAAATTCGGACATAAAAAATCCGTTTCCATTGTTCCTGTGTTGGTCTTGATGAATTGCAAGAAAAACTGCTCTTTATATACATAGTGATTACTTTCGTACAGCAGTTATAACTTGAAAACAAAGTCGCTTAGTTCAGCTAAGAAAAAGCCTCAATTGTGATTCGTGTTCATAGACCAGAACCTAAATTAAAAAACAGATAAAGCCACACGTAAATTCTTCACCGACGTGCCCTCACAAGCTATTAACGAGCAAAATAAAGACAACTCCATGTTACTTCGCCTTGTATTGGCACTTGTATGCGCCTTACTTTCTCGTTCATGTAGGCCAAGCTAATGATTAGAATCATGTAAGCCCAGCTAATTAGAATAAAAGAGCTTTCGGCCTCTGGGTGGCCCCGTTACCTAGACGGATTTCAGAAAAAGCGGCTCAACAATTTAGAATTCGCAAGTGAAGTCTCAGACTTAGCTAGCTCATCAAAAACGCATTCACTGGGATGAACTGAAATAAAATATTCCAAGAAAGTGAGTGGTTCAATGAACTACGACGACACAAAGACAGTTCCACAGAACAACAGCGTCTTACGATGCCGTTGCTTTAATTTTAAAGATAATTCCATCAACAGCACCCAAAGGGAATCACTTAAAGATGTCGATTATTCTGAAAAAAGTTTTATGACCATTTTCTAGAGAAGAATAGTTCTTTGTAATTTTTTTTTGTAAAACTAGATTAAGTTTTGATCAACGCGCTACAACACATCATGCGCACTGATTGACACATGTTATTGCACATATATTGCATTTTATGAGCACCGATTGCCGTATGTTACTGCACATATATTGCAAATTATGAGCCCTGGCTGTTCTCGAATTCCGCTGCAGCTGTAAGTGGCCGGTGTAGACGCAACGTTCAGTACTACTGAGCTGCAGAAGTGGAAGTTAAAACTGGAATCAGTACAACTTTGTCAGTTTCGATCAAAATCAGACCAGCGTCCTACAAAAACACAGTCTCATACCAAATTTGATAAATTCTTCCCATGATTGACATTGCTAATTTGTTGATAAGGTTCACCCAGATAGAGAGCCTGCGAGCTCTGCATAATTGTCTTATTTTCGTGGCCTGAAATTGACGCACTTCAAGCGTCTCTCGACTACACACACAGCTTGTTGACGCAAAGATGTTGAGTCCTCGGCGCCTGCACTCCAGGTCTGCAGGCCAGGCAGCCGTCCTTCCTCATGCTAAATCCTTCGCCTTTTTTGTTTCTCCAGGGTCGTTCATCTCCAGAGCGAAAGGCTGTTTCTGCAGAAGGATGTCGAGCATAAGCGGAATCTGAGCTGTGTTTCGATCTCTTGGATTTATGGCACTCATTCGCTGTAATTTCCGTCTTTACAAAATAATAAAGCCCATATTCGTTGTCGTACGCCACGAAGAATAATGAAGTAAAAATTTCAAAATGATCAGAAATTATGTTTATACCAAAAAATCAACTGTTGTTGTGTATTCAATACTACTGTGTCATTTTGAATTGAGGTGAGAGCACATACTGAAAAATGGTTAGGTTGAGTGTTTAAAAAACTACAGCGAGTATAGGAAAAACAACTATATGCGAATGACGACAGGCATTTTCTTTACCTATTTTTCAGGATGACGACTACCACGTACTGATTGTCGACGTACTGTGACCGCATTATAAGATCAGTTGATGCTAAAGTAGTTTAAAATCATTCAAAGCTACATGATGACACTTGTAGACTAATTACATCGTAGGATTGCCCCCATTATTACTGCTCGTGGAGGTCCTACCCCATATTAATAGCAGATGACAATTTTTTTTGTTCAAAGAACTTATTATGTGTCTGCATTTTCAATTACTTTCACTGTCATCGGTGTAATACAACTTCACATAATTACTTTTATGGATATTATTAACATCAAGCTACAGTTTTCTTTCCTGCATGGAGCATTTAGCTGCAGGAAATGTCCACTCGATGGCAGTCTCATCTGTGATTGTATCCACTCGATCACAGTCGGCGCAGTACCACAAGTTATGGCTCGGTTGCATGATTTCCGTCACGGTCTCGACTTGAATAGGACTCGCCGTGATGGTACTTGTGACACACGAGTACTGAGAATTGCGAATCATTTCGCTCGTACTTCTAGGTGATGAAATGGGCTCGTAAGTATTCGTTGGGATTTTGAAGTACAAATTTGCATCATGTGGTGAGATCTGGGTTGTTCACGTAGAAAAATGAATGTGTGAATAAAATGGGAATTTAAAAAAAGATGAAATAGAACAAAGCTAAAATTTATGATTGCATTGATACGTTTAGTAAATGACAATAATAATGAACTGAAAATGAGCAGGATTTATGAAAGCTGATATTAAACAATGAGTTATGATAAATTACACTACGTAAAACGAACCAGATTGCTTAAGGTTGAGAGGCAGTTTCACTCCCCTCATATGTATGCAACACACATTTTGGCTACTGAAGAGAGGAATGAAACAAATAAATTTAAACACATTCACTATTATCATGATGTCACGGGAAATCAAATTACAAAATCACAGAGAAACCAGAGGGAACGCGACTTTGCTCAGCAAGATTCGAGCGGATGAATATGAGTTGCTGGCAGAAATCACAAAGAACGAAGAGTAAAAATAATTCCGCAGATAAACACGTTGAATAGCACAAAGGAAATATCAAACACTAATACTATACTTCCGGACCCTCGATACGTCAGCAATCGCGTTATTCCACTATTTCACCTATTTCTGTATTAATTGAGTTCTTAGCTCCACTTCTGAATTTTTATTCACTCGAAATTTACCTCACCATAACCCCACTCAGGCCAAGCGTCGAGTGTTGAGTGCAGGAAACTGATATTTAATGTGTAATTTATTTCAGGCAGTCAGATGTAGTTTCAATAGTTGGCGCTCACTGTATTATTGTAGAAACCTTTTAGCACCGAAACAGCGGTCTTTTACTTAAACGATGTTTAAAATTCGGTTTCGTCGGCCATACAAAAAGTTCATTGCTGCCCCTGGGACTTCATCTTCTTAAATCGGGTACTTCTTGCATTTTTCAGTGCCAGCGATGCAGGAAACACATGTGTGGTTCTGACGGCAGCGTTCGAAGATGATCATCACAACTGATGATGTATTTCGGTTGGAAGTAAGTCGAGTTTCACCGCGCGTTAGTCTTGAGACGGCGACTCGATAAACTGTCGGCGCGTGCGTGACCGTTGATTGGGCGGCGATCTTGGGCGTCATGTGATCACTCCCGAATGTGGAACTCTGTGAATCCCCCCTTGACTTGATGTGTCACGTTCATGAGGTTCTGGAGATACGGCACGACAATAATGTGCCCGAAACCTTGGAGAAAGTTTAGGCTATGCGTAGTGTCTTTCTAAAAACTTACAGATCCAATGACTTTAGAAATTTCGGCGAGATATTGGACATGTTGAATGACTCGTCTAGTTGCAATGAGATACTTGCGTCCTAAGGACAAGTCTAAATTTATTGTAATTGTTTCCGAGGACAATTAAGTCCCAAATTTGTCACCAAAGTACTGACCGGCCGCTCCCCAGGGCTCCCCAGGCTCTTTGCGACACCTAAAACCAAACTGCCAGATAATTTTCTCGAATTCCCTAACTTCCTGAACACCACGCTCACTTTTGGGTACACCTTTTCTCGATCCACTTCGTTACCATCTACATACCCAAAGATCTACTTTAAGTCACGCCCCAGGTTAACCTTCTAAACCAATCGGGATCACTTACCACGTGAGGCCACTCCCAACACTTGAACAAATTATTTCCAGCTTTTCCCGAATAACACATTTCACCAACAATTAACAATTGTATCACGTTTCTAGCCTTATCCTGATAGAGCCCATACATTGCCCCGAGCCCATTAAAGGTGTGAAGTAACTTCCCGTCTATTCAGGTCATCCGATACGCCTGTTGTTGTGAAGTTAATTAGAAAACTCTTCTCCGTTCAAGTTTTACTGCAAATCTGAGTCCTGAATTCCCGTAGCTAACAATGCTACAGAATTTCTTAACCCCGCGTAAAACAAAAGGAACCTTCCTTACTGTTCAAGAAAACCATAATTATTCATATTTATGTCATAGCATATTCACATGAAATAAGTCAGTAGTTCTGCGCAATCACATAAATAGTTATGATTATTTGATGCATGCTACAAGCCAAAACTGATGGAATAAACTACATTCTGGAATCATTTTTTCATGGGAATCCTTGAGCAGATGATGGATTGTCTGGAAATCGGGAATAAGCGAATCGCCTGTCTTTTAAGAAAGATCACTTCCCACGGACAGAGAATTTGGAGCCTTCCTTTGGAGCGGCATGTATTACGTGTTACGTTCCCTCGTACTAAACGCATTCTAGGATGCGATGAAATTGATTTGTTCCCTCAGGATTTCCCAAGTCAGCATCTGGGTAATATTGATACTGAATTTGGTCTCTGTTGCAATTTTACCCTGTGGTAGTCATCACTAATGTTGTTGTGGTTGTTTTAATGGCACTCATTTCTAAGCATTAACGTTCGAACTTATGTAATACCAATGTAATTTTGCTTGAGAGCGCTGACTTTATTCTCAGAGAAGAAGCGCATCAATAGGACTGGGATTCTGTGAAAAGCTCGAAAAGCAAATGTGCTCAAAGAACATGGGAAGTTAAGTTATGGAATAAATTCAAAGACCGCTAGCATCGCTGCTTCAAGGGTGAATGACCCAAAGTGAGCCAAGGCAAAAAGTAACAAATTTTTCAAGTCGCCATAACCGGATCGGAAACCAACGTGTTTAATTTATTCAAAATGTACATGTTGTTGAACCACAATCGAGCATATCATTCAACATTAACAAAGTTTGGATTATCGCAACTATTC
>VOMN01094510.1:0-11820 GCA_014899125.1 Orchestia grillus
TCGAATTTGGCGGGAAAACCCCACTATTATTATTATTATTATTAATAATGCATGTGGGGTGGCGTGATTTCAGGTGCCCCAAGTCCTAACATAAGTCAACATGAAGTAATGGTGAAGAATTTGGGTAAATAACAGGAAGGACTCGAGCACGGAGGGAGTCTCAAACCTTGCTCCCGGAGAGTGCGAAGTTTCTCGATTTTGACATTCCTTCGCAGCTCAGGTAATTGATACCATTTTCACACAGAGATTATAACGATGAGGAAAACTTATAGGGGCTTCTTCCCTAGCACTGTGAAGAAACTATATCATACCCAGTGAACACCGATATTTACTACTTTATAGGACACTAATAAGTCAAATCCTCAGCTGTACAGAGATTTCGAAACGACATTTACATCTCTACTCAAATATTGATACATTCGACCTATACCTCTCAGATGTTAATAATGTTGAGACCTGAGTGACAAAAACAGCTTGCATTCGAGGTAACTTTCTCAAAGGCGATTTTCTTACATATATACATATAAAAAAATGTGCACAGAATACGAGGCAGTATTCTGTTTACCGTCATTAATCACCGTCGAGTACATTCACACTTGCTCTGCACAAGCCGTGAAGATTAAACGTAAAAGGTTCAAGGCAAATAGTAGGCCAGATTCTACTGCATGAAAATAAAATTAACGGAGCAACGTTCTTCTCAAAATCGATAAACAGGTTGTGCCTCGACACAATGAGTGGCTCCGATACAACTAAGCCCGACCGTACAGCGCTAAGGTCGATATTTTTTAAATTCTTCAAGGAGCTATCACGCAATTCGGAGACAACAGCGAGTACGCTGGTGCCGCCAGCAATTTTACAGTGTTTGTACGAATAAAAGAAGAAAGAAACTTTATTTCAACAGCGTTGATATGCAATACAACAAATTGGTTTTTAAATGCCTCCTCATAATTCCCGACGAGAGACCTGAGTTCAGTGGGGAATGTGGGGCTTGAGATTGGCTTCTCAAGGGGAGCCCTCAGTCGCATTCAGAGGTTAGAGGGGCCTCCTCACTTGAAGCTGAGTAGTTACCAACTGCGCCACAGGGCCCCGTGGGACTTCTCTCAACACTCAACACATGAATAACTCCACCTCGGTCTGTGTGGGGGTGGGGATGCGATCATACGACTAATGCTTTGTTCAACTACCCGAGGAACGACTCACAAGATAGACTGTACACCTATCCAGCTCATAGAGCTGAAACACATCAAAGAGAGATGGCAGGACTTGAACAAATTGCAAAACAAAAATGCCATCATCGACCCCCAACATGAGGGATTAACAGCTTCCTTCACACCCGCTTAAATCAGAAGGCAAGACCTCATATTCACGTATATGATTCACAACGGGTTCTGGCACTTCGCATCTTCAAATTGGCGGGGGAAAACCGAGACACATCCGAAAGTCGCTAGAGATTGAGAGACGGTCAGTAGTGATTGAGAGCTGATTACCAGTCCAGGTGCTGTGCTAAGTGGCTGCGAGGCAGGGGTCCGATGGCCCTCTACGACGACACAACGATGGGAAGCTGGTTAGCAAACGTGAGCCGCTCCTTTTTAGCTTTTGTAGGAGATTTGGCCTTGGTGCAGGTCCTGCAGACAAGAGGTCGTAAAACGTAAGATTTACGTTATGGAATCGCACATCTCCACGCTATCCTCAACCGCCAACCATGATGACCTCCCAATATCTGTCATCTGAGCGTTATTCCTCTTCTCTCACATGAGCATCACATTTCTACTCTCACCTCAGCAGCAAATCTCAATTAAGAATAGCACTGCTATGCTCGCCTTCTCAATACAATTACAGACTTACCCTCGCTTAATAGTACCACTTCTGCCTTACTCCCAACTCTCAGTTCCGTTACAACTACATATACTCATACCTCGTACCTTGCCCATCAGTGTCATTAGTATCTTATTCCTAATACACTCTTACTCTCAATACAACTCCACACCTCAATAGAGCCTACCCAGCAAAAATCTTTCCCTTTCCTCCCTGTACACCACAAACATTGACCTCACAGCCCGATACCCTGCCCGAGAACAACATCGTCTCCTTATCGGACGCCTCCACTGACCACTTCACGCAGCAAGCTCCTATAAACTGACGACGGCAGCAACGTGCTGTTCTGTATGACATGTGAGCCAGTTAGACTGGTGGCCTTGTTCTTATTAAATGCGTTTCTGGGATATTGATGTTGAAATATACAAAATTCACCGATAGGAAAATTGATAGAAATATATCTCACCCTGGGGCCGTGGTGTTGGGGAGCAGAAGAGGCAGGCTGATGACGTCCTCAGTGAGAAGGACGTTCCTGACAGAGCCGAAGAACTCCGTCACCAGCACCTTTGCAGGGTCACGTCTGTACAGGTCCCGCCGCACACCCACCGACGAGATGCAATTTCGCTTCGGACATACGGCCAACTGCAACACGGCTTTTGTTATAAAATGCGAGTCTAGAAAATAAATGCTTTCATCCGATGACGCTAGAAATACCAGTTAACGTTAACTTTCAGTCTAGAAGAGAGGCTGTACATCACCAATTACCAGCTGCTTCCAATGAACTTAAAATTTTTTTATTGTCAATTTTTATTTATGGTTTGACTACCTTCAATTATAGTAAGAGTCACAAAAAATCAGGTGAATCAAACAACATAAATAGCAGGGAAGAGCAACTGACATTGATACGCCTAACCCCCTTGGTAGAAAAAACTAAATGACTTCGAACGAAAAAGCAGCTTCAAAGATTCGAGTTATTTTCAAAGATCCTACGCCGGTAGAGAACGGGTAAGCGGGCAGGAGAGGGGCACTCACGAACTGCTCGAGGGAGTGCGTGCTGTCAGGCTTCACATTCTCCAGGAACTCGAGGGCGTAGAAGGTGAAGCGGTCTATGATGTACACCCCGATGGCCGGATCCACGTGATGCTGCAAGCGCATCACAAACATTATACTGTGATTGCAAGTGTTATATTGTGATTAAAAGCATAACATACATTGCGATTGAAAGAACTAAAACATGACTATAATGATGACACTGCGATTAAAGGCAATAAATTATGATTAAAAGTATTACATTGTGATTGCAATCGTTACACTGTGGTGAACAGAATGCTTCTCTCAAGTACCTTGTAAACGGTCTGTGCGTGAGTTGTTTTGACAGACATGCCGAGAAGTTTCTTTACATTATTTCAATTTATTTTTGCGTGATAATGACGTGTACATATAAAGTCACGTAATATTTCAGCTAACATCTCGTAACTAAGACGAATCGTTTCAGGGTAAAATCGAACGGCACAGATAAAGCTCATCAAATTTCGAGTAGTTCCGTACCACTTTAGGATCTGAAACTTAACTCAGTAACGAATAGAAAGCAATGCTTCTCCCGCACTCGATCTCATTGAGTTTTGACTGCTTGAGACAATCACTTTTAGACGAGTTCACTTCCAGCGAAACACTTTTTATTTATTCGTCAAGATATTGTAGAAAACAAAACAGCCCAACACAATCCCTATTAAGTGAGACAAGCTCGACATCAGAGACACTCACGGACAAAGAATCTTCTCCCACGAGGCTGGAGGCAATGGCCAGGATGTTAGGGGAGTAGAAGTGCTCGTACATGCTGGCTGCCTGGCACGTGTCGATGATGAAGAGCACCTCGTGGTACCTGCTCGAAATTTGCATCTTAGCCGCCGGTCTTCCAACACTGTTCCCAATACTGAACTGAATTTAAAAGGGTTCGTGTTCAGTATTGTAGTTTAAGGAGGGTTTCTCATACATAAACTTGAATATTTTTAAGTAACATGGACTTCAAACCCTCATATACTCATATTTAGATACCCTTCTCACAGCATTATTCTAAAAGAGAGGAACTCTACTGGAGATTCAAGAGATACAAAAGCACTTTGCTGTAACTCTAAAAGAATCAATTTATTTCAAAAATGAACAAAACATTACGAGAACCGTCGTTCACATTTCATCCACTTGTGTGCATATGCACCCCAGCTTTGAACGAAACAAGAATTCAAGAAGATACTGCATTATTTCTAATCTCAATAATACTTGACAGTGGTCCTGATAGGGTCGTAAAACGAGTACAAGTATGAAGATTGTACGCTCAAGCTAAAGTGCGGTAGAGACTAATTTACACAAATATGTATCGAGAATATACAAAATAGTGAAGGAGTAGCACAGTATTGATGGGCACAGGGACATAGAATATAAACGAAGGGTACGAGCGTAATGAGGGAAGCCCTGACTAATGAGACGGCCTCGAATGACGGACCAATTCGGAAAATAATTATTTAGTCTCAAAGACTGTCTGAAACACGTAGTGGTTTTGCAAATTAGAGGCCATCTGATTATATGACAGAATACATGAAGAAGGATTTTACTTATAAAGATTGGGACTACATCAAACTGAACAAATACAGGCTTTTACAACAGATGTCCAAGAAGATTACGTTACCCCTGCACGAGAGGTAAATATATAGGTCACGAAGGAAATGAAGAGCAAAATTCGGGTTTGGCAGAAGGTAAGTCACAGTGACCAAATAAGTTGAGGAGAACAAATGAGCAATAAAATTTAGACAGTACTAGGTGTTAACTAGAATTGAGAGGCTAACGAAAAAACGCTACGATCTCTCAAGCAAAAGGCTTCCAAAATTACACCCAAGGCATGATGAAATCAAGCAGCGATGATAATGACCTTTTCTTCTGCCACATCTGCTCGAAGGCGTCGGCGAGCTCAACGTTGGTGATCTCTTCAGAGTCCTGAAATTTGAGGAAGCCGTCGCCACCGTGACCTGGAGACAGACGTTAGAACATTATCAATATTCTTATTATCGTAATTATCATCCACATATTTCCCGCAGCAGCCGCCTTAGGTGAGACGTCGTAATAATTCACAGAAGGGAACTTCAGATGAAAGTAACAAAGCAGTCCAAGACTCGTGAAAGTGCGCATGGACATGTACTGAAATAATGAGATGGTTTGACAAGTTCAGAAATGACGAGCAGCCAAAGAAGACAGGTGAAATACGAGCAGTTTTGACGCACGAAGTTGGACAAGTTTGAGGTGTGGGTTGTCGTAGAGAAAGAACGAGCAGTCTCCGATTACTGAAGAGAACAATTGGAGAGAGAAAATAACTTTTGGCACACGAAGGTATTTTGGCGGAATGAAATGAGCCAAAGATTTTGAGGGGGAAGGAATTTAAGGAAATCGTCGGGGTTTGGGGAACTTTTTTTCCGTATGGGACGGACCACTTTCAAATTTCACGCTAATGTGTAACTTGATGAAAAGAACACATTTTATTCGTATGACTTCTTAAGATTTCTCGAAAAAATGAAATAAAAAATGTAAATTTTGAATAATTTTTATAAAGCTACACGGACCAAAATTTGTGCACTAGAACGACGGGGTCTGTTGTAATCGATGTGTTAATGCAGGGAGCCAAACCGAACCACAAAAATTAAAAGAAACGGGAAACGATTTTTATATAAAAAGAAAAAATTCATAATTTTATTTCGATTGTTCTATGAATAAGTTTGGAGTGATTTCAAAACTAGAAAAGCACTAGGCTCTACTTCCGCACTACACTGCCGCGTCGAATGAGCTTGGTTTCATTTTTAAGGGTCAAAAACTCTACGACACGAAATCACTCAAAGTTTAAACAAAATATCGTTCAGGAGAAACAAATGAAAGAAAAATGTTTCATTTCTATGCGGCTCCACAGTAATTACCAATACGAGATGCAAAAAATATGTAACTTCGCCAAAATTATATTTTTCTCTCTTTCCATCTACAGTGCAGTCAGTTATGAAGGTACAGTATTTAAATTTTAATATGCAAATCTCATGTACATTAAAATCGGTGACGGCCAGATTGAGGAAACTAATCCATCAAAATTCCTCGGAGTTATCATCGATAAAAACCTGACCTTTAAAGTGCACATATCGTACATTAGCGCTAAGATATTGAAATCTATTGGGATTCTGAACAAAGTCAAAAACAGATATCTTCCGATGTGTTAAAAATAATATACAAATCATTAACTCATCCGTACCTGTAATATGGCATAGAAGCATGGCATGGAACTAACAAAACAAACATATTTTTTACTCTGCAAAAAGAACCATTAGGACGACGAGTAATTTATAATATAATGCGCAGACAAGTGAGTCATACAAATGCTGAAAATTCTCAAGCTTCCTGATCCCTACAATATTCTTTCGGTACATGCATGTATAAAACTTTGAGTAATGAGGGCGATAAAGCCCAGAAGCAAATAGTCTCTGCTCAAACTGACCATCATGAATACTTGACTAGGAACCGAAGTAAATTTATACTTCCATACTATTCCAAAAACCAGATCGCCATTTAGTTTTCACTACAACGGTATTAAAACTTGAAACTCACTGCCTTCTGCCCTTTGTGAGATAAGTACACTCCAAGCATTAAAAAAGAATCTTTAATTCTATTTCTATTCTATTTCTTACCAAGATACTGAAGACGTTACTTGTTAAATAGTAGTCTCATATCCTGAACGACTGTTGAAAAAACCCTCAAATCGTACGCCAGTAAATTAATTACGAGTATTTCATAGAATGTATGGTCTCGTTCGACTAGACATCATTGGATTCCTACTTTCAAATCATATCTTTAACGCTCAACAAATTCTGTACTGGATCAGGCTTGTGTAAGTTCAGGAAAAGTGCATTAAGTTATTTACATGTATGTGTACGTTTAGCAGATGGTGTTGTATGATGCCCTAGAAGCCATAGTACTTATTCGGGCCCACATGTAGCTTTATACAAAACTGTTCATTAAAATCGTGTAAGAAATGCAAGTGTGTAATACCTTTAAATGATGTAACACTTGTGGTAATAAATTGTTTCAAACTGTTATTCTACAGTGTTTACGATCCCATGTTCCTAGCCCTAATGTACAGGATGGTTAAAAAAAGAAAACCCAACATCATGAATATGAAAAAAACCCAACATCAGAATTAAAAAAATGCCTTAACTATATCAAAGGTAACAATTAATCGAATTCGAATTGTTTTTTGAGCCACATCGTTTGATGTTTCTGCCCATTCCTTTCTTTGCGCTCTCGATCTTAATATCATCAGAATTTCTCACTAGAAATGGTGCATTAATCTCTCTCTCTCTCTTTTATCACGCATTCGGTGAGTTACGAAGACTTCGATATCACTCCTGTAGGAACGCATTCATTAGGAACAAGACGCGAGTATCACAGCTACAAGCTCACCAGTCATGTAGAGTAGCACGTTGCTGCCGTCATCAGTCAACAGGCGCTTGCTGCGCGGGGTGGACGGCGAGAGGCGGCCGGTCAGGAGACGGACGAAGTTTTCCACTGTCACCTGAACAGTGAGTAATAAAATAATTAGGGAAATCGTTTTCACCAATCAACATATTTAGAACTGTACAGAGTTATAAGAGCAGGTTTAAAAGTAACGATTAAAGAACTTCGTAACGCATGGGTCTCAACATGCTGCATCAGAACTTTTTGACTGAGATTTAATCAATCAGACAGAAGTTTCGAAGGCTTATTTATAGCTGAGGTAACCTAACAATGCCCCCATGGGGACGCCGGTCCAGGCAGCCTACGATAGACAAACTCAACAACCCAACTCTATAGCCTATCCTATGTCCCCTGAGGTGTCCAATTTTAGGACCAGCCCTACACTCACTGCCCCGTCACTGTTCCTCCACTTACGAGTACTAGCAATGCCTCCTAAATACTTGCAGGAGGCACTGTTACTCGCTCATCTATTACAAATAAATAAAATTGTGTCGTTCGGACTAACAACACAAATACTATGGTTTACGAGTACTAGTTTATGTCTGTCAACCGTATAGAAATTGTATTAATTTACTGCTATAAAAAACATATAATGACATTCATACCAGTCTGGTTTCGTGTTTAAAAATGTCAAATGTTTAAATGTAGTCTGGTTAAAAATGTCAATATAAGTTTTTTATAGCAACGATCGTGTTTTTCTTTATACTCAGGGTTAGATTCCCTACCAATAAAACAATTTTTGAATTAATTCAGTTTATGAGTTAGTTTAAAGCTCGGTAGCCACATGGAATGTGGTCTCAAGAGAGCTAAAACAAGGGACCATTGAGCATAAACTTTATCAAACGCCAAATCTACGCACAGGTGTGTTCCCATGGAAGATCCCCTGCGCATAGAAACAGCAAGTTAAGAAAGAAGAAGAAGAAAAGATAAAAATAATCAGCGACGAAGCCATGACAACGGGAAGAAGCAAAGTGGGCACCAAAGAGAGAAGTCCTGAAGGCCTAGCTTGAGCTGAGGTAAGCTAACATCGTCCCCCTACCCCAGCTCCCATAACATAGGCTAGACAAACCAACTAACCTAACCCTATTGCCTATTACATATCCTACGCTCTATAGGAAGAAGTTGTCTTAAATAAAGTTCAATTTGCCAAAATTGAATTTACTTTGTCATTGACGAACGTTGATCTGCCAAAATTAAAACTTAATTGACCACAAATGGAATTTAATTCGTTATGAATGAAAAGCTTAAACCAAGGTCAAAATTTTAAGCCAGGATAAGAATACTCTCACCAGGTGAGAAATGAAGGAGGTGCAATAGCCCACATATAATTGCTCATTTCAAAGTTCATTTTTTGTATAACGATTAGCCAGCCAACATACTTCAAACTTCAACAGAACACAAGGTCTAGTTAACGACGAAAAATTGTCATACAAAGTATGGATCTTCACAAGAAAACGGCTTCATATACACTAAAATTACACCTGGCACACGACAAAAGCATTCAAATTTTTTTGTGAAACATTTTTCTCACAATAATTATGGTACTTTTCCTGTCACATCATATCTGAATTACTCGTATAACATTCTAGATGTTTTTAGAAGAAATATCAACTTGGTTTGACATGGAAGTAAACGATTAATCACCGATGAGTCTTCGTAGCAAACAGTCTTTTAAAGGACGTCATGCCGAAAATCTAAGACGTCTCGGAGTATCTACGGAAGCAAATAGTTCAGCTCGATTCTCAAGCAGTTTCATACAGAAAGATTTATACCCAGATAAATGTGTCATATTCTACCATTGGTTCAATTATTCATAAGTTTGAGGAATAAGGTTCAACTGTTAACTTATCAATGTCAGGTGGTCCATGGAAGATAGAACTTTGGTCTCATCGACTTTTGATAGAGAAGATTAAAAATAAACCCATGATGACTCGAAAATAGTAAAAACTGATCTGGGAGCCTCCGAGATAGAAATGAGTGAAAGAACTATCAGTAGAAAACTCTACAGGTTTAGGATCATATTTTACACACCCCGCAAAACTTCCATGTTACGCAAAAAAAGCATGTTGGAATTCATCTAAGCTTTATACCAAAACAACACTTGAACAAAGGACTTGCAATTTGAAATATTGTTGGTCTGATGAAACCAAGACTGAATTGTTTGGTCGTAACTCGGCTCGTCATGCGTGGGGGACATTTATCTGGGTATAAATGTCATGTGTGGGGGACATTTATCTGGGTATAAATGTCATGTGTGGGGGGCATTTATCTGGGTATAAATGTCATTTGTGGGGGACATTTATCTGGATATAAATGTCATGTGTGGGGGGCATTTATCTGGGTATAAATGTCATTTGTGGGGGACATTTATCTGGATATAAATGTCATGTGTGGGGGGCATTTATCTGGGTATAAATGTCATTTGTGGGGGACATTTATCTGGATATAAATGTCATGTGTGGGGGGCATTTATCTGGGTATAAATGTCATGTGTGGGTGGAGAGGCATCATACCACCCCAACTGTGCAGCACGGAGGTGGCAGTGCATTGGTTCGGGGTTGTTTCACAGCACATGGCACTGGTGCCCTTCATATAATGGATGGCAAGATGGATGGGCCCACGTACCGTCACATTTGGAGAAGAGTCTCCTCATTGCAAGAGCGGAGGATTTATTTCAAAAAGACTAATGGATGTTCCTGTCAGATAACGAACCAAAACACAGGACAAAATTTATTTCCAAATGGTTTATGAGTGATAAAATGAATGTTTTTTTTTGTGGGCAAGCCAATTCCGGGAAATCAATTTTATCGAACATTTTTGGCGAACAATGAAGAAGAAGGTTCATCAGAGATGTTTGATACATCTTGAAAAACTGCAGAAAATAAGCGCTTAAGAATGGACTCTTAAACCACTACAAGCTTGCGAACGATTCATTTCATCACATGAAACCCATTTCCTACCAGAAATTAGCAGCAGAAGTTTTGCAACAAAATATAAAACATGGAAAACTGTTTCGGTTGGAGATTTGTATACTGAGCTATATATGTTTCGTGTGTACAAGAGACAGACCATATACTAGTAAAAGGACAAATTTTGTTTAATAATTTTATTCAGCGTTGTAAAATGTGCAGTGATCAAACGAAATGTAGACAAAAATGTATACAATAACTACACGCTGTTTTCGCCCAGTTCATTTGTTCCATAAAGTCTTGCCTACAAGATATCTTACTCTAACTTTTTCGCAGAAACATCCATGATAATCTATTATTTTGTACACGTAAGTATCTTTAACGATTATTTTATAAATTTATCGATGGAGCGGCGCCAAAGTTAGACTAGGATGTCAAACTAAATTTCATTGCTAACGAATCCGATTTCGTTTACGAAAACTGAATTCCACTAGTTGATATATCAAACTTCATTCATGAGGAAGCAAATTTTATTTAGGATAATTTAAATCTCATGCAGGAGAATTTAAATTTCATTTAAGACAATTTAAACCTCATTTAAGACAATTTGAACTTCGTTCATGACAATTTACATTTTTAAAATAGATTTGAAAAAGTTTTACAGTAAATGAGCAGAGCAGCAGCAGCAGCAGCAGCAGGCCACTTACTTCGTAACCCCTGTAGTCAACTTCAACATCTTCCCCGTAGACGTTGATGCGCTGCTGCGCGTTGTTGAACACGGTAGCTGGTCGCGGGTTGCGGGGGTTGCACGCCATGTCGTCCGCTACCATCAGCAGAATCTGGCTGTGACACAAATGGAACACCTCAACTAGGAACTGAAACTTCCACTCACATCTTTGCTTCAAACGTCGCTTCTTTCCTCAGTGTGAGCCTTACTAGTTTACAACGTGACCTGCGAGTGCCTTGCATCGCTATCCATAAACTTCAATACTGATGCTATGGCTACACTGTTAATACGCAACACCCATTTACGGCACATGTCTGCACTGCAAGCGGTGTTCCACATTGGGTCCCGAATTGGAATAAACTTTCACGGTGAGAACGGATTACTCAATTGTGAACGGCTTCAAGACGTGGCATAGCAAACATTTTGAAAACAAACTCAACCATTTAAAATTGGGAGTGAAGAAAGGTATCAAACATGATGAAGGCAGCCTTCTGATCATAAAACACAACATCCCCTAATTCAAATCCGGCGCTCTTTATGGAACACCTTACAGGTATCAGAGATACGCCAGACACTAGAATGCTGGACGCCACAGGTCCGGTGCAGACCTGTCAGGGATGCCGAGTCTCTTGACAGAGCGGTACATGGAGAGCACGTTGGCGACGTGGCGGTAGTTGAACCAGAACCTCGAGGTGTCCACCAGCACTGCCCAGTTGTTGGAGTGGCCGCCCCCACCCCTCTCCTTCAAAAACTCCTCGGCACGAGCTTCCTGCACAGCACACGTGGTGTCACGAAGTAGTCTTCAAAACATGGAAATACAGGGTGCGGCGG
>VOMN01094512.1:0-10744 GCA_014899125.1 Orchestia grillus
TCATGCCTGTTTCTTTCATTTTTCATTGTATTTTAATATTTGCAACTTTTCATAAAACAAACACTGTTACTGTTACGTACAGTTTAATCATATTTTTTAAGAAAACGAAAATCCTACAGTCCCTAAACTTGACAGAGAAAACTGAGACCTGTTTTGGATTCAGCACCCAAAAATTATTTAATAGCAACTATTAAACCTAACTCAACAAAAAGTTTGTTCCGCAGTGTTATCATTTCTTCAAGCAATAAAATTTTCTTAGTAAAGAAAGTATAGTTGACGCATTTGAACAGTTTATTACTGAAAAAGATAAGAAGTTATTAGAAAATAAATATATGCTTTAGAGAAACGTGGGGCAAAGATTATATAGCGAAGGAAGGATCATATTTTGATTAAAATAAACGCTTTACGACAGTTATTTTCTTTCATTTCCAAATGTGACAGTTCATGTGATCCAACCTAATTTAAGAGACATTTTACTTCGATCCAATTTGACGTTTCATTGACATCATTTTACGTCTGTTTTTGATCATTAATTGGTATGTTCTAAGCCCTCAAGTGTTCCATTGAAGCAACGAAGGAGTGAAATGACATCGTGTTCCGCGAGATGAGAACATGCAAAATTATTCACGTTGCATCAATGCATCCTGCAAGAACACGCTCCGTTAAATATTCTCAGCCATCAGCGACTTGAATAATTAAGTATTAATTACAGATCCTCAAACTTGTTCCATTCATTCCATGGTGAATTTATTACCTTCACGATGACTTTTTCAAATAATTTCCCGAGCAAGCATGGACAGGAAGTAATTTAACTGCAATTACATCAATTATACAGGACCGTGAGTGAAATTAAGACTGTCTCAACTTTATTGAACTTCATCCATGACTGAAATACTGATAGCTGTGATTCCTGCTGAAGTTAGAGAAGATAATATTATTGTTGGATCCATACATGCTATCTTGATCAAAATTGTTAACACCTCAAATTTAGATAACAAATTTTGTAACCAACTGGCTAACTAAATCCCTACTCTGCTTGAAATAGCAGCGGAACCTTTTTGATGGTTGCGAGACGATCTTCTGAAACCCTTCGTCATTGTGGACAAGTTATTTTTCTGTATACTTTCGATTCCAGATTCGTATCTAGCGTATTTCATGCACAAAAAGGATAAAATGTTTTTATCACTTCAAGTGTTGTGTAATTAACTAATCAACAAGCCATTATATCAGGGTAAAAATAGCGAGGAAGGATTTTTGTTTGTTCTTAATTAAGTTACATGCTTAGTGAATATTCGGTAGATTCATCAAGAAGTGAGTAATGTACCGAGGCATCACAGAGCTTTTTCTGATTTTTAAAGTGTGGCCAACCTGTGAAATCAGTTCCATGAGGAACGGTACCGACCTATTAAATCAGTTCCACGAGGAACGGTACCGACCTATTAAATCAGTTCCAGGAGGAACGGTACCGACCTGCAAAATCAGATCTGCGAAAAAATAGTCCGGGCCACAACTCTCATCCGTCACCGTGCGACAGGATCAGAAGCCGTGGATGTCTTCACGATCTTCGTGAGAACCACATCCGGAAGTTTTCCTGGTCGAACGTCTTTTATGTATTAGTCGACGTCACACAAATACCCATGTCATGTATCTTACCCCTCGCTTAGCATGAAATCGCTGCTTTGAAAATCATAAAAATTTGAAATTTTTTGTCACCGTGCACGCCGTGAACAAACATCAATTTAGAAAAGCTCTGAATGGAATGCGCTATTACCCTTCAAGGACGTCAATTATTTTCGACTTTCCAATAGCAAGTGGAATTTAAACGCAATACTTATTTCCGTACATAGAGCGTCTATGCAAACAGCTGGGATGCATCGCTCCTTGAATAACGAGTGAGGATCACCATAAATCAATTTCCCGTCGATGAATTTTTCATTCGCCCGTCTACCAAGAATAAAAATTCATTGGAGCCCAAAAAGTGGATCGTGAATTTTGCCCCTCCGCTGTGAACACTGAACGCGCTTTAGTTCCGTGCGACCCTGAAGGGCAAATTAAACTGCTTCGTGGTTCCCGTATACGTTTGGTTTTATGTTATATCAGAGGCTAGAGCCATACTAAGGTGAACAGCTGTGGTATAATGAACGCGATAAACGTTGGAAACTAAAGTGGCGTATTCTGTGCGTTATGGAGAGAGAGGTCTAAATTTTCACACTTATCAGAGAGTGGCAAACTGAATAATTTTGTCTCCATGAACTTCGCGGAAAAATTTGGTCTTTGAGATATTAGCCGCGATTGAGATTGAGATTAGTACGTATAAAAAGATGTAACTTGAAAGCAATATTGCCCACAAATAATTTATTTTGGACGTTAACTTCACAGGAATTGTTCAAAGTTTCCCCAACCCACATCGATGCACTTGCGAAATCTTCTACTTAAGGACTGACAAATATTATGGAAATGGCCTGGCATTTCAGGAATATCGTTAGAAGCCGCTAAAATTCTTGCCCCGAGATCTTCCTCTGATCCCACTGGTGTTGAATGCGCAAGGCTTTGCTTGAGTCCCTCCAAAAAAATCGAGTGGAGTCCCATCGCGAGATCTCGGCGGCCAAGCAACAGGACCATTTCGACCAATCCATCCATTGGGAAATTGAACATTGAGGTAATTTCAGACAACATTATGAAAGTGAGCTGGAGCCCCGTCTTGCTGGAATCGCATTCATCTTTGTACAGCTTAAGGTTCATTGTCGAATAGCTCGGGAAGTACTTCTTCGAAGAAATCTTCGTACTTTTCCAAGTTGAGAGGTGATGAGATAATGTAAAGTCTATAAATGGAGTTGTGCAAGATACAAGTCCAAACATTTACACTGTATCGTTGTTGGTATGCGTATTCATGGACGGTATGAGGGCTATTCATTTACCACTCATGGTTGTTATGTAAATTGAGTACCCCAGAACGGGTGAGAGTACTTCATCCGAAAATAATACAAGTTCCGAGAAATTGAAATTCTGCAATGCCTTATTAAAGTATCACACTGAGAATCGCACTCGACATTCATAACCTTTTGGATTAAGTGCTTGGACTCTTTAAAAGTGATATGGATTATAATGATTTTGATTCAATACACTCCAAACTCCCCAATAGTTCTGTAATCTGAGAGCTGCTGAAGCCCTAGGCTACATGGGTTACGATAAAAATGGTTTAGCCCTGCATCTTCACCACGACACGCCTCTGACGACGAGCGTCTCTGTGGTATATTTCAAAATTCAATTCTTTTTCTTACGTAACCTTCGGTGTAAATTGGTGAATATGCTATGGCCAGGTATGTCATGGTTTGGAAACGCTCTTTGTACCTCCTGGCTTCCTGTCTGGCGATACCCTTAGCAGCTCCATAAGCAAGGTGCATGTCAGCCATGTCTGCGTCTCTGATGGGGCTCGCGGGGCCAGCGTCGTGTCACAACAGAGAATGAACAGCAACAAACACGTATGCAAGAAGATACCTTGCTTGGTGACATGGAACAACCTAGAATTTAACGCTCCAAACGTTTTCATCAAATAACTCATAAACAAAATTTTTTCTGCAGAGTTTCACAGCAGAATAAGTGTTTAATTTGTCATTTTCTGTTAGGTGTGAAATTTTGTACCTCTTTGGCTCTAGCACTCTATATGTGTAGAAGAGAAAGCTTCGTTAGGCCGTGTACAGAATATTCGACTACACATCGTACGTGCAATTTTCACATATACAACTTTCCAGTTGCAAGAGCATGCTCCAATCTTAGGATGTCCCAATTTCAAAGTTTGACGAAGTGTTGATGTATACCATTAGGAAAAAGTAGTTGCTGCAATACATATATCAACTCTGGATGACATTGCTATCGATCTATAGGCTCAAGGAAATTATATGCCTTACGTCGTGGCACAAGGGTCCTCAAAGTTTTAATCGACGAGAAGTTTCACTAAATCGAAGCAGAATTAAAACCTCAAAAATGAATCGGTTAGGAAAACCTCTTTACCAGCATTAAAAACACGAAATAATAGCCCTGCTCAAGGAAAAATTTACATAGCTTTTTTTTCAATCGCATTTTCCCCAAAAATGTTTTTACAAATACGCTAAAAAACTTTTAGCGACTTGGCCGCCAAATTCACGCACACAATTTCCAAAACATACAACTTAATACTGCACAGGTTCATTAACGTGCTCGTTGGCAGGTTCCTAGAGAATCTCACGCCTAAGATAAAAGCTTACAATCAACTGAAAAGGTTAAGTTTTTAATAGAGAGCATGCGTTTCGCAATGCAAGATTCTATCTTCATTGCTGAAATACAAATAGTCAAATTTGATAATCAACAACACCCTAAACTCTACGAACAAAAATCAATAATCACTTCTTTAATTATAAGAACCAAACTCGGTTACATTCCTGCCTAATTTCCATCACCCGCTCATGGAAATGCAAAAAAAACGCACAACCAGGTCACTTCCCTATTCTCAGCATGCGAGATCGAAATTGCTGGTTTTTCACAGTGACTCTGCCAATCGCTACTTCGTCTCCGATCTCTGCGAATCTTGGATCTCGACAGATTTTGGAGACTTTCTTCAGCCTGAGCAGCTTCATCTTCTTCATTCAATGAGTGAACTTTCGAATTGAATCTTTGACCCAGGGAAGTTCTTTGTTCTCGGTCAAGAAAACTTTTCCACTTGCATTCAATTAGGTAAATGTGTAAAATTAGAAAATGAATGGTAGTTAAAATTCGCAATATCAATACTGATGAGGTGAAGTGAAGTGCGAGTTTTTTTTCAATTTTATTTTCCCAGCTCAAATGGGGAAAATAGTTGAGTATAAAATTGAAAAATCCTAATTGCCGTCACCGCTTCAATGTTTGCCGCAGTGAGACTCTCAGCTTCCCAAATTCGAACGCGTTTCGACCTTTTCACGAAGGGTAAAATTAATCTGTAATAGCAACGCCGCACTGTTTGGGAAAATTATCAATGAAAAAAAACGAAGGCAAAAGATCAGAGTCAAATGAAAAAAGGAAAAAACAAATAAAAGTCTCTCACTTCTTATATTTACATGTCTTAAAGAAGACATGTTCGTATACTGGTTACGGGACTCAAGTTATATTCAATTCTCCATCAATAAATCAATTCTTCTATCAATGTCACGTGAATATCACAGGTATTGATGCAAATAACATTTTAGTCACTACCGCTTTTGTTTCTAAAGTAACTTCAATATTACCATTTTAATCGCTGCCACAGTCATTATGTACAACGAATAGAAACAATGAATGCCCAACATGGTTTTGCATGTCAATTTCATCTCTATGCTGAGACGCAGTTTTTTGTCATCCCTGCATGGGAAGCCCAGCGATGTGGCGACGATCCATCAATAAAAATAGGAACAGCGCAGGCATCCCATTACTATGCCCGGCACTAGCTCAGTGAAAAGCCCCCTCCAAACTGCGGAATTTAACGAACTTGAGGCTCTCCCACCATTGTTGGGAGGGAAGTGATGAAAGAATAGAGAAGTCGAAGGAAAGGCCAAGCGATTGAAAAAAACACTCGGTCGAATTCACTGTATTATAGGAAGTGTGCTTCACGTAAATGGAAACCTCAGTTTCTACAGAATGTATGTGGCTTTACTCTGTCATTAGGTTGAGTAAATACATCATAAATAAGTAATGAAGTCTCAAAGCGCATATGCCTCGTCAGTTCGCCGACCGCAGTTTATCTGGGAAGGTTTTGGCGCACGCGAAGAATAATTCAAACTATGAGTCGAAATGAACTATATGGAAGTATTAAGAGCTGCAAGAATTTTTGACGTCCCAATTAGTTAGCTCATGTGTATACCAAATAATCGAAAATATAAAAGATGGAGTGTTTCAATTTTAATAAACAATTCGAAGTAAGTATATTGATGCTTCAGTACAAATTAAATTTCGACATACTATTGTTAGGAATTCAGTTTCATGTGAATATGCAAAACGATTAATGAAGGAACAGCAGGTAAACTTACAATAGTCCTTTTTGGTAAAATCTAGAGTCAAATTTACTTGGATTAGTAGCGCATTAAATAAGCCTATCTATAATTGGTAACGACTGATATTTAATGAATAATAAACTGCCTAAATCCCTCTGGATTATATTTTTCATTGTAAAATTAGGAAGTTGAAAATTCTTTGGTCTATAGCATAATTTCCTTTTTACAATGAATTTTTGCGTACAATTTCTTTTCGATCCTCTGCTTCTTGTTTAAATTTTTTTGGGTTCCTATAGAGAGGCTGTACAATTTTTCAGATCCAAATGAAAATAGCATTTTGAAAATATGAGAAGCTTACGTGCGCTGAGGCAGCTCTATTCTCAGTGCATCTTGTATTCACGATACTGTGTATGATAACCTGTTTGTTTTACTAAGAAAATTGTCCGAGATATGATTTATAGCTTAAAAGGCAGCTTCCTCTCTTTGGTTTCTAAACTTATATACCGAGTTCTGATACGCCTATTCGCACGTAATTATACAGGATCTCGTGAACACAGTTTCAAGTTATCGATCGACGTCATCAGAGTCTTAATAGTCTACGATGATTTTTAACGATGTGACAACATCTTTATCAACTCCTATTATACCCAACAGCTTTTTAAAAACTTAGTATCCATTAAATTCTGAGACATACCAGTTTTATTTTATATCGTTACATCCTTAGTCCCCTCACGGGATGCCTAAAAGAAAGAGTTTGCAATGATATGCCGTCAGATCTACACCAGTTCAGGGCAACCATCCACCGAGTCAGAAATGCTGCTAAATTTGACCCCAACGCATTGCGTAGCACCGTAATGAACAGCCTCAGCACATATGAACAAGATCGTCTTCCAAAAATTAGTCAAAATAAAACTCGTAAGTTTTAGCATTCTGTGGCTTCTCAGCTTTTCAAAATCTTACGACTATTTTAGAAGCTATGATAGATTCTTGTTGGTCCCGTCATTAAAAATTTCCTTGTGCACCAGCTAGACCTACCTGTACTGAAGGCTAACGAAAAAAGCTTTGAATATAAATAGACCACCCGTAACCTGTCGGGTCGCTCTTTTAAAGCCCACTCTGAGTCTTAATTGATTCGTCATTGTTTCCTAACATATCCCCAAGTAAAAAAAATAACTCGTCCACTGAGTCCCATTGAACTGTATCCCTGGTACAATGGAAAATCCCTCATTTAATGACCGAGAAATGAAATCAAAGAGGGATAAAAATTAATCGACCTTGTTGACAAACTTTAAGTTTGGGTGAGAAAAAGAAGACTTCCCATGCGTTCACACATTGTAAACTATAACATAAAACTGTTTGGAGACATTCCACAACTTGATTAATTCGTCATTGTTATTCATAATTCGAGCGACGTGATATTTCGATCTATAACACGTCGCTCGAATATAATAATAGCCACTATATAATATAATAGCCGATCCCACTATATAATAATAGCCCAGTGTTGTTTGATTGGTCCATCCGTCTCTCTGTCACGCTCTTGAGGATTTAGATAAGAGAAAATTCCCGGGTCCGTATTCCCAACCTAATAGCAAAACTGTTAGATAAGGCAGTCCGTATCAGAGATACTGAAAATAACATTCTTTCGTGTCAGTGTTACCGTAAACAAAAGGGCATCTTTAGAAATTACTATCATATGTCCCTCCATTTTTGGCCAGGTGCGTCTACAGTAGCCTTATAAACAACACAGTAGAACAATATTTCGCTGAAAATGCTTTGTGCACAAACTATGAAACGGGCGAGAGAATAGTTTAGATAGATCTATTTTTTGCTACTCTTGCATTACTGCTTACAATTTTAGACGAAAACTCTAATTGAAAAGGATGGTGTTCTAGGAAGACATGAAAAACAAGCAGACGCGCCTCGCCAAAAATGGAAGGACAAATGTCGCGAAATTCCTTAGATGCCCTATTATTTGCGGTAACTCTGACATGAAACAATTTTATTTTCAGTATCACTGATATGGACTGCCTTATCTGAGAGTCTTGCTATTAGTTCAGTATGAACAGGAAACAAGTTTTCTCTCAGACAGGCGTTATTGAAGAACAGGGACGACTCCTTATTTACAATTTTCCGTTGTTTTTTTTTTCAATTTTCCTACTAAACTTTTCAATGGAGGATTGGGACAAAAATAAGATTTCCCATACGCATGCTGAAGTTTATTTTCCTTTCAACATTTCGAGTGTGACAAGCATTCATTATCAAGAATTAAATTGTGCTAAAAACTTTTGAAACTATCAGACTTAAGTTTAATATGTGCGTATTATATACACAAGCAAACAATATTCTATGATTTAAACTGAAATCAGGAAAAAAAGTATAAGTAGGTAGACTTTCGTCGAAGACATACGACGAAAGCTCGCTGGTTCTTTGTAAGCTGCATTTTAAGGTGTACATACAGTAAATCTATTTTGAATTAAATGCTGACGATATTTTTATGCATGATAGTATTAGTGATACGGGAAACCACCATTGATAGATTCGTTTCTTGTGGGACACCATGTATAGTAAAATTATTCCTGATATGAGCCAAATATTCTTCGTATTCTATATACAGGAGCACATGGATTGACAAGTGATGAAAAAATTGAATTTGACTTATACAAACTTCACGGAAATAACTGCATTCATGTCTCTACTTTGTTCTTAACGTATAACTTAAAATGTAAGAATATAAAAGACACCTGCTTTGAGTTAGGGACCATTTGCAATCAGCTTGATTGCAATTGCCGTGCGATGTAATTGAGAATAGTATGATATATTTAATTCCTTAGAAATTTTTTTATCGTTCGTCTTCGCTTGACCCCTGTATTTATGTAGTTGCACGCTTCTATAATATTTTACCCGAAATTTCAAGAAATCTTAAATAAAATCACGCAATTTAAAAACATTAATTACACGTTCGGAGACTTCACAGACGTATATTTTACTAAAATGAAACACTGCCATATCACCATAACATAAAAAAATAAATAAGAAGAAGCAATTTCCCTTATTTTGTGCGCTACTGATGCACCAGGTGCAAAACTCCATAAACAGTTGAGAGGCTGAGTGCTCGCCACGACGGCGACGTGCCGTGCGTGAGAACTCATCCCATCGCATGCAGTCTTGGAGAAATCTGGTCAATTTTCAGGAAGATCTTCGTGGACCGAACACTGAAAGCTTTGTCTCGAGGTCGAGTTCGCATCAGTCTATATATATTATAGCCAGAGGGCTAATCTTCCGACGTCGATTGTTCAGAAATTATGGAGAAGATGCCAGACCGATAGTCCGCGCAGACACAAATGTTTATCGCAGACGTCGTTGAATCTAGACATGGTTTTTTTACAACAGTCTGGGGATATTTTAATCTGTTTCAATTTTAAGGAAAAAATGAAAAATGTTTCCTGTAGCTACAAATTTATGCATAAAGAAGTGATTTTATTTAAAGAAGGGATTACAATTCATTATTTAGAATTGTTTATTTAGAATATTATTTATTTAGAAGTTATTTACCATAAACATTTTATGTTAAACTATGCCCCCTGATGACGGCTGCAGCACATCCACATTAAAAGCTTGGACCAAATTGAAAAAAAATCACTTCGCTAAAGTCATTCTACGAAAGAAAAAGAAAATCTTCACCACATCTTCTATTTTCCAAGTTCAAAGAGGGGACGATATGAACATTTTCATAGAGAAATAATCATATTTTCATTATGGAATATCATAGTCTACTAGTGCTGCAACATCAAGGGGATCGTACTATTTTGGATCATCAAAAAATTCGATTTTTTGCTCTTCAAATGATTCATTAATGAGTAATGAAGCATGTTTCAAAGTTTCATGCAATTCCGACGTTTGGCAAGAGATTTTTAACGAAGGGGAGTAAGGGTTGAGGGACTTCCAGACGCTGTACAGGGAAACAACGTGTGCACTTTGTTGCTTTTTTCTGTAGTGCTAGTGGACGAGTGATACTCTTAATACTCTCTTAATAAACACCCTCTTGATAAAATGCCCTCTTAATAAGATGCCCTCTTCATAAGAATAAAAATTCTCAAGACGCCCTCTTAATGAATTTCTTAAACAGTAACTCTGACACGACACAATGTTGTTTTCAGTATCACTGATACGGACTGCCTCAGGTGACAGTCTCGCTATTAACTTAAGACGGACGGAAGGACCAATCAACCAAGCAAGCAGCCCTGGCTGGGCTGTTATTATGTGTACAGTGTGATATTACATAACTCGGAGATCCGCCCCACCAAAATTGGCGAGACAAATGATGTTGCTTTCTGAAGATACCCTCCTATTTAAGATAAATCTGATATGAAATATTATTTTCAATATTTCTGAAACGGACTGCCTTTCCTGACAGTCTTGTTGATTGAGAATACAAACCGAGATTTTTCTCCTATCTAAATCCTTAAGAGTGTGACTGAGAGGTAGACGGACCAACCTACCAAGCAACACTGGGCTATCAATATACAGTGGGATATTATATTTTTTCGTGTATTTTATGGCTTCAGGAGGTTTGGAAAATGAAAACAATATTTTTTTTCATTTGATGATGTTTTTATAATTTTGTATGTCTTTGTCTCCAACTTAGCATTTTAATCAAAATATCTTGAATATCCCTATTTACTATCATCATATGTTCTATTCCACGCATTTGACACATCTAATACGATCAACTTCATAGCTCTCGACCGCAAATTTGGTGATCC
>VOMN01094514.1:0-17857 GCA_014899125.1 Orchestia grillus
CCCTGCTGGGTCCGCCCCGCCCCTGTGCTCGCAATCATGGAGACATATGAACTGTTTTTCCTTGGATATTTTACTCTACTAGCCATGTCTGAAACTTGAGTGGCGCTGGTTGTGAGGACTTTGTAATGTGTTCGTTTTGAAGTGAATACGTCTCACTTTTCACTTCACTTCGTTGGCAGAACAGCTCCGTTTGGGTGCAGGAGGGAAATGAAAGCTTACCGAGGATGAGGACTACGTGTCACCGTACGCCTCTTGTTCGTGTATTGTAGTTTTATTTTATTTTTAGTGCTCGGCGATCTCTGTCATTCTGGTTGTATACGTAATCGTGCTCGGAATGGCTTTAGGAGTCGTCCATGGTGGCTCTTAAATCTCATTTAAGAGTTGAGATTTATATTATTTAACTTTATTTTAGCTTATTTTTCGGCAGAATGGAATTGCTATTTCTCTAAGTAGTAAATGAAAGTGTTGGCGGGCACCTGTCCGTGACTTGGTTGGTTTGAAAAGGTTGGTAATTTAAATGAACTGATCAGTAATTACGGCCCTGTTATTACTTGTTGGTCGCATCATCCTCTTTTCGGCTACTCCTAATGTGTGCACTGTCACAACTGAAGCATCGAGGAGCTTCGAAAAAAATGTGTTCGATTTTCCTTATTGTCATTAAACCCTGTATGTGTAATATTCATTGATTTAGCGTGGAGCTTTTCATATCCCGTGATAGTGATGTTCTTGGAGGCCAGGCGAGCCCTCGCTGGCAACACTGAGCGTGTCGTGCCCTCAGTGCGAGGCGTGTTGGTTTTGAAACTTTTTTGAAGACACTTTTATGTTGTCAACATTTCAAAATTATTGCTCTTATGCAGCACAAAATTTTTCCATTCTGTGTAATTTTCTTTTTTTGTTACTAGCTGAATCCTACACTTGCGTGAGCATTTCTCGCTATGAGACAATGATCGGCTTGAACTTCCGGAGGCGTGTGATTAACAGAATTGTCCTCCTCTCCATACCTCTCTCGTTGACTGAACGTCCTTCAGTAGCAAGCAGCGTATACCTCCTGAGCTCCACTGGGGGTAGTGTGCCAATAGCGTCTCTTCTCGGCTGTGTACCGTGGAAGAAATTACTGTTCATCACTCGTCTGCTCTGCGACCCATGGCCGCATCAGCCATGTTAGCTGCTGTTGTCTTCCTCTGGACTTTTCTTGATGGGTCTTGTATTTCTCTCATCGTCATTTTTGTACATTAAACTTGGTGTCGTGCAATCGACTTCGATGAGTGTCTTCTACTCTACATTTGATATCAAATGGGTGAGTATTCGCTGAGAGGAAGCGTCTTTTAGTGCATCTAAAGGACTCGAGCATCCTTCATGGATGTACAAAATTTGCGATCTTCTATTCTTGAGGAGGGAAACGCTGTTGGTTCTTTCGTAGCTAACGGTTCCTGGGGATGTAGCATTCAATGTAGTTGCCCTGCTGTCCCCGCAGCAACTTTGGCTGCACTTGCTACCACAGTCAGTTCTTAATTTTGGCTTTGAAATTAGGAAAGACGTTATGCTTTACAGGGATGTGAAGCCAGAGCAGAAGTTTTCTGGTTGCTACTGCTCCGGCACCATGATTTCTTTGGACCGTGGCTCTGGCTCCAGGGTACAAATTGTTTTGATTCTCTGCTCAAAGAATAAAATGTTGGCGAGATATATTGGTGTGAGGATGAGTCTTGGATTGTAATGGTCATCACATTACTAGCAATTGTTGAGGCATATCGGTTTTCTAGAGTTTTTAAACATTCTGCAATGTTATTTATTCTTTGTAAAACTCAAATTTGGAGCCGTGCGAAGTGCTACTTTTTCAAAGCTCATGGCTCCAGTTCCAACCGTGGGATATATGCCGCCTGCAGCTCCACCACTCGCGTTCGTTACTCAATACTGTCGATGACTCATACTGCAGTGCGGTCGTTTTCTTTGGTTTTGGCTAAGTTTTCGGTGCAGGATATTTGTGGGAGCGCGGCTGCAGCGACTGACACGTGCCCGTCCTCCTGCGGTCGAACAATAAATATTGCTCTCTCCTCGTCTCTCCTTTTTTCTTTGTGTTTTACTGGACGTAGTAGCCTACAGAGCCGTTCCGTGTGATCAAAGCAATGCACGCGTATGGCTCCAGCCTCCGTGTCCGTCGCACACACCTAGGCGTGAGGTGCGGGAGCTCGTAGCTCGCTCAGTTGCTGCCTTATGGTGTGCTGGTTTTGCCTTATCAAGTTGTGAGTAAACAACAACTGATGAGTTATGGAAAATGTTTCTTTGAAGAGTATCTGAGAATTTGTCAAATCGTTTTTCTTGGTGCACGAATATTTTACAATTTGTTAGTAATAGTTTTTTCTTTTAGATATGAACGAAATATTTCGAATGTACTGTACTTCTGTTTGCAGATTGTTCAACATCGAAATACACGTTCACAGTATTTTTGTCTATGCTATATTACCCTATCTGGTAGAGGGTGTGAAACTACTCAACGTGGTGGAGGGTGATGTACTACCTTACCTGGTGGAGGGTGATNGTGGAGGGTGATGCACTACCCTACCTGGTGGAGGGTGATGTACTACCCTATCTGGTGAGGGTGATGTACTACCCTACCTGGGGGATGGTGCGCTGACCAGGAGAGCACCTCAGTGTGCCAGGTGACGTCAGGCTCCCCCGACCGCTGGGTGTGAAGC
Organism: Orchestia grillus; assembly: GCA_014899125.1. NCBI lineage: Eukaryota > Metazoa > Arthropoda > Malacostraca > Amphipoda > Talitridae > Orchestia > Orchestia grillus. The sequence goes on from VOMN01094514.1 coordinate 2,694, forward strand.
GCACGGCCGTCACCCAGGGAGGTACACTCGCAGTGTCCACTCAAGTGTACCTTGGGGAACTAGCCCTCCCCGGTGACATCCCTAGCTCCTCTCCCTAGAGTCGGCAGCCCGTGTTGCTGCGAGGTCGGTTTTGTAGTGAATTTGAGATTTTTTCTGCTGCCTGCAAGGCTTGTGTGGCCCAGTAACTCTGTGGAAGTGGCCCAGGAGTCTTGCTGGCATTGCGTCCTAATCCTCAACTTTTAACTTAACGTCCAAACCCTTACCTTTTAAACTAACGTCCAAACCCTTACCTTTTTACTTAAGTTCTAAACCCTTAACTTTTTGACGAGAAAGTGGAGAATGGTAAACTTACCGTCTTGTTTGCGTTCGGTGTGTGTATCGAGAGCGAGATAATTACGTTTATACAGAGGTGGATAACGCTACTTTGAAATGTAGCGGCCGCTACATTTCAAAGTAGCGCTGCCCAGCTCTGCGACGTCTTATAACGTACAAGTAAACCGCGCGTGACCCGGTAACTAACCGTTGTAATTCAATGTGTTACGTAACTGTGAGAAGTCAAATTCGTTAATCAAAAGTGTGTCACGTATGTACTCGTAATTGCTTTTATTTTTATAATTGAATTTTTTTAACGTTGTGAAATTATTATAAAAATCCATGAAATTCCACCTATTTGATAAGACACTATGGTAACTCGAGAGAGATTGTAGATGTGCATACGGCGAAACCGGCCTCGATGGTCCGCCCAGTATCCGGGATGTCCATTGCTTTTTCATTACGACAGAATATTTCACGTCACGGAAACGAACATTTCAAACTGTGGGAGTACGCTCCAGACCTTGGGTCAGGGTATTGAGTTGTCAGCTCTGGTACGACTCTCACTCCAGCGTGGGATCTTCAGTGTGAAGAATTGGCGTTCCATTCAATTTTGGCGTGTACCTTGTCGCTCTCGGAGGCTTTTTCTGTTCGGATCTGCTTTAGAAAACATGACAATATTATTTCTGCTGTTTTTGTAGTGGGCTTGGTATTTACATGCGGAATTTTTACCTTCGCCTGTAGGTGCAATAATAATAATAATAACTTTCACGTAGCTTGTACCCATATTGACATGTTTCTCTTCAGAGTTGTTAGAAACGATGTATTATGTTTATTGGTAATCGCCCTTCATACTCCTTGAAATAACTGACCTCCGAGTGGGCTATTCTCCATTGCAACTGGAGTCCCTGTGGCGCGGCGGAACTTGGATGCGCCCCGGCTTCACGAGGTAAGATTACATTTAACTTGCGTTGTGTGCTTGTCTGCATGCTCTTAAACCTCGATTAAGTTCCTCACTAAGTTAGTGACTCATTTGATCAGTGAGGTAGGCTGAGCTTGTCTTTCGCAACCCCTCAGGGGGCATAGGATTGGCAGTAGGGTTAGGTTGGTCAAGTTTGTCTATCCTGTGCTATGGAAACTAGTGTACCCGGGGGGCATTGTTAGCTTACTTAAAGCTATAAATAGGATTTCGGGGCTTCTATCTCTCGTGTCCGCTTTACTTTCTTCCATTTTAAATATAGCTCAAGCCGCTTATATGTTACTGGGGAATTACTTCTTTGGTCCTTTCTGTCGTATGTTTTGTCTTCGCCGTATCAGGATTAGGGTGTTGATCGATGACCTCCTTCTCATGCAGCTCTCAGAGACATTGACTGAAGTCTGCTGCTGCACGTGGACGAAGTGAATTATTTTTCAATGAAGTTCTACAGCATTCCTGTAGTGTCAACCACACACTCTAGAATGTTCGTGGACTATTTTTCATTATCATTCTAAAACTAATTTTGCGGAAATTTTGCGCGTTTATTAAGCAATAATCACACTTTTGTCGATATTATGACAATGCTTTGTTTTTACAGTATGTTAGAGCAGCGGCCGTACGTTGGTAGATAGGGACTGTATTGGCACGCAGGCAGGTCTGGTGCGAGTGTGTTGTCGCGAGAGGAGACATTTCGATGGGTGAACGTAATCTGAAATGTTAGCAGTGATTCGTATTGAAAGTCGATAATCCAATGGTTACAAAAGGTTTGAGGCGCCCAATAAATTCGTATACCACCACTTACATCATGAAACATGAGTGAACAGCAATGTTGAATAGTTGGAAGAATCATATTTTTTCCGGATGAACTTTCTACCCACACTAGGTATTTTTCCAGAATAACTCTACCATTGCTCTTGTATTTTGGTTCTTGTAATGAAATTTTCAATTTTTATGCTTCGTTCACTCGAACACGTGACAAGTATAGATGTTCACTTGAACACCTGACTCGTGCAGATGCGTCACGCACAAAGCTGCTCACGTTCCCGCGACGTTCGGTAGCGACTGTTGCAGGTCAACTGAAATGTGTTGCGTCTATATTTGATGAAAAGGAACTTTTAAAATACGAAAATCGTACCTTCCCTTTTTTGTTCTTACAGCCCAGCATTGCAGAGCAGTTTGGTGGAAGTATGTGCAAACGCTGCTCATTGCCGCATTAGAGTGAATGAGTTAAAAAATACTTTTTCTACACTGAGCGCCTTGAAATACCACATAAAATACTGTGGAGTGTTTCACAGAGGATGGGAGTCAAAGTATGCGGCCAATATGTTGTCTGTTGTCTCGCAATGAGGTTAATTTAAATTTTCAGAGGCTAGAAGAGAAAGACGTCAAGCACTGTATTCCTTTATTTGGTCCTAGTATTTGTACAAAAAAAAGTACGAGCAAATAAAAGGCAATTTTCACAAGAGAAACACCACAAAAAAGGCAGGACTGTTCGCATTCTAAAGCAGTAACGAGACACAAAAAAGGTTGATTATAATGGCGCTGTAAGATTTTCGCTAGCCTTGCCTTCCACAACCCTGAGAGGCGACACCAACCTAACTGAACTCAACCCTGATCCTAATGCACAGTGCGGGAATTATTTTTACTTCCTTTACCACTTCCGATGGGTCGTGATATGTCTTATCGAGGCATAGGAATCACCGCTGCGGTTGCCTACAGGAGACCACGCGCGCCTGTCGCGGGGCCGCACGAGTGGACGAGGCTGCTCGCGCGGACGCAAAGTTGAGCTATGGTCAGGACGTGGAGCTCGGGGCATACTGCATTCCCAACCCCATGGAGCTGCCCTGCAGTATGAGTCCCGTGAGTACTGGAAGTTGTTTGCATGACTGTAGAATGGACTTTTTTATGATCATAAATGCCGGAGTCGATAATGCACATGTGCATCTAAGCAATGATAGGCTTGATTAAAGCGAACTGAAGCTCAAAGTTTTGAGTTTTTATTCAACGTACGAAAATGTCAAGCCATTTCAATAGTGCGGAGTAGGTGATAGTCTACAGATGTTTTTATTGTTGAAGGTGATCACAGCTTCGCGGTTTGGAGGTAAGCATGTCAATTTGCCATTGAAAAAACGAACCATTTACTCAACGGTTATCGACTAACTAAGAATTCACTTTCCATGTGCATTTTGCCATTTAACTCCTAAAATAGCTGCAACGTTAGTTCAACAATTTAAAAATCGTATTTTTTGAAGAGAGAACTTTTACGGACTCTCACTAAAGCCAGATTTCCAATTCATGATGGTAGTTGTTGTTGAGCAGTCTTCTACATATATAATTAATATTAGTCTTAGTTACTGTGCTGCCTTCCATGACCCTAAACAATGATTGGGAACTTCTACAAAAGCGGCTCCACGTGTCTCGTTAGGAGTTTCTTTTCAGTTGGCCAGAGAACCCACCGCTCACCAGCGGACTCTTCTGAGCCTCGACATAAACTTAGTCCTCATCAACGTGAGGCATAACTCCGCGTGTATGAATGCCCATGAGACTTGAATCATCACATCAGAATTAGAAACTTTCTCTTTCGTCCTCAAAAGAATTTGGGTACAAAGCTACCAAACTCGCAAAAAAATACTTACTCATTTAACTAGCTCCTAAATGTTTAGAATGTGCGTCAGCAATCCGTATGTTTTAGCCTGATAACTTTAGCCTTAAGCCCGCAAAAGTTGGGACATTCAAATTTCTTATTCCCTTCGTCCTTGAACAGCTTTCTCATTCATTAATTATTCTGCAAATTTGTATTTTTTTTTCCTTTATTACTCATTTTTATTTTACTCATTATCGAACTTTTTTACTCGTTACTCAAACTTTTACTTGTTACTCAATTTTTTACTCGTTACTCAACGCTTCATCCTCCGACTCCAATAGCAAGTAAATATCTAACCGTTCAACCATCCGTTTAGTTTTTTCATCATATACGAGTACCTTACCGGGGTAAATAGCAAAGCATCGAGCTCTTGCGTGCCTCCAGTCACTTGAATGGGTACCCTTTAATTTAGAGAACGCCTACATGACATACAAATGTGATTTTATTTTACTCATTTCGTTAAAGTTTTACGAATAGTGCATAATTCTCGACCTCACACTTTGCACGCAGACCATTTGGGAACCCTACTTTATTGAAATCATTTCGTTCTACTACTTACACATAAAATATCTCATTATATGACGCGGTTTGATGGCTACTTAGCAAAAATACACCGGATGCCTAACGCTGAGGTGCCATCTCAAGCTCCTGGAAAGCTCAAAAAACATTTTTTGACAATATATTCGTAGTTTAACGCTTGTGAAACCGAACTTGTGTTTGATCCGTCCGTGGCCTCGTTAGAACTATGCTCGCTGCTCCACACTTCTCGCGCTCTCCGCGTACTTTATTCATACAAGCGGACGCTTTCATTGCGATGTTGAGAACTACTTGTCCTCATGATTCTGTTGACTGCAAGCTGTTCATTTCCATATCTCAAAAAAAAAAAAAATGGTTTTGTCGCGTGAATTGTGCTATTTTCGTTGCCCTATCTTTTTCTTTGACATAACTAGCCCCGCCCATAGATTCAATTTCACGAAGAACGATGAAACTTACTCGTTGTGGCGATAGAAAGAGAGTTAAAATATATTTGCGGCATTCAAATATCGAATAATAAGACACCGATGAAAGTCTACTCATCAACTTGGTATACGATACGCTAAGAAACATTTCCAATGCTTAATCCTCTAAGAAAGGTTAGCATTCATTTCATATCAGTTAAGATAAAAAAATAGCCATTAAGAAACACTGAATTTACGCTTTAGTAGTTTTCAAGTCTATTGGTACACAGAAACATTCATTGAAGATAAACTGCATTAATATGAAAGTTTACTACACTACGTATCATTGGGATTATATTAAGCTATATTACACAACACATGTTACATGTATAGTAAGCTATATTATACAACACGTGTCATATATTTCGAACATTGACAGATGTACGCTAATGGACGAAGTGACGTACGCGACTTAAATAATAGAATACAAGCTAAAATTTCAGATTAAAACGTGGCCGAAGATAGGGGTTTTGAATATTCTCCGGCGAGTGTATAGTATTAATTAAATGTCGATAATCTAGACGTAATTTACATAGGAAGCAGAATGAGAGGACGAAGGTTTTCTACTTTCAGCTCTTTTGTTTACAACATTTACCGCTACTTTGGCCCCATTTTAGTGATCGGCGGATAGGAACTTAGGGGACACATAGATCTTGGGAAAGAAGAAAGCAAAACTCGACAGTGGCTCGGGCAAGCCAGCTGCAACCAGCAAGCCGAGGTAATATCAACATTTAGAGAGGGCCAAAAAAATGGAATGATCACGAGGAACGCACGAAAGCCAAGCCACTCGTAAAAATAAGTCGATTGCTCGATACGACGTGCTTTCCAGACTCAGCCATCGTCTCAGAAAGGGAAATAAAAGAATAAGCCCAAATAACTCGCTTATAAGCTGACTTCTGCAACCAACATCTTTAATTTCGCTGTGTGCTGCTGGTGATGCCACTGAGAGGTACCATTATTCCAAGGATCACTAATAAAGTCGGGGCCTATCAGCATTCTCCAAGAGTCGTAGCCCATAACCCCTCGTACAAACTAAATACAACTATTAGAGAATTTATTTCTCACCCAGCTTTACCAGGCCGAACTGTAACCTGAACTTCCCAAGGGTGCGTTCCATGTTGTGTTCTATAGCACATCGTTTACGATAACTAAGAAGTAGTACCTCGCGTTGAAACCGTGGTTGCCGTCGTAGTGAATAATAAAGTAGGGAAGTAAGAACATCTCCCGTTAAAAGTTGTAGAATAAAGTAATTAGATTTCCCACAGTAATCGATTTCTTGGGAATCGTATTAACTGCTAAGATTCTAAAGTTAGCTGGCATCTTAGATGCTATTGGCAGTATGGTATTCATAAAAACTTATCTATCAGGAGCTTGTAATTATTTCGAGGAGTTCGCTCATATTTCAGTTCGACCATGGCAAAATTCGAACGGTTTTAGCGCTGAGAGCACTGCAGAAGTGAACCCATAAGCCACAATGTTTATGTAGAAACGCTTTCCTCGATAGCTTTGTTTTATGTCTAATGCGAGATATCATAAAAAGTAATACAAAATACTCATATGAGACCATCCACACCGATTGATTAGTTGATTGTAACAGCGTCAGACTTGTGATTTTTAGAAGAATGTAGTTAGTCGTACTAATCGATTACTTTTTACTTGTGCAAAATAGAAGTATAAAAAATAGAAATAATTCCGTTGGACTCATCTCTACATCGAATGCTCGACTTTTCTCCTTACTCAGCCAGGAGAGGAGAGTCAGTCAATTGAAGCTGCTCCTCAAACGAGGTTACTAATTCGCTCGAGACTAATTTTAACTAATCAATTAAGTTATTTAGTGAATTTATTTTAGCTTGAATTTGTTTAAAAAATAAGAAAATTCTATTTAGAGCCAAAAGCGCCGCTTGTACTTATATAAATTGTCAAAACATTACTTCAGTAACTTTTATACGTACAGGTGAATTGTGACTCGTAATTTACATCGTAAGAAATGTAAAGAAAAATAAATTCTAGAGAATGTTCTCTAACGCAGTCTGTAAAATTTATGTTAACTTTAATTTAGTCTTTATTTGCATGAATGTCCATCATCTCTTTATTCGCACCGCCAGAGGTTCAGAATTCGCTGATTCTGATTTCAATTCAGGTTTGTGAAAAGTCTCGGCCACGATTTCACTCATAAAATAAAAACCAGCTCATTCATTTTCACGTATTTGTTGACACATAAACTTGAAACTTTGCGACGTTGAATCCAAGCGTTAATAGGTTTTATACGTACATAATAGGTTTATACATATACATTTTCAGAAAAAGGCTTAAGCCTATTTCTCAGAAAAGGATATTCACCAGCATGCAATGAGTAGTATATTGATGGAATAAATAAATTAATTTTCCACAAATACAGCACCAATGAGAATTTTTTGACAAATCATCAATTTTACTATTGAGAAACTCTTGATTGGGATGCTATGCGTCATCAGTTCATAGATGAACGACGCAGTATAAAGAAATCATTTTTGTGGAAAAAAGCATCCACAACTTATAATAAAAAATTCTACCTTGAACTACCTGGAATAGTGCAAAAGAGTTCTTGGAAGGCCGGAGAAGATGCTAAGAATATGTATAGAATAACTTCTCAGAATAATGAAGAACGATAGGTTGTAACAGGATTTAACCTCGCGGCGCTTGATTAGCATTTCAAGCTAATCTTCGTCGATTAGAGGATAAAATTTCTGAGTGGATGCACTTACTGTTTCTTACGATAATCGTGTGGCAGGAGGTCATCCACATGTTTTACCGCCACAGAAGAGCTAAAATAAGCCAAAAAAGCCTCTCGCAGAATCTTTGATGATTTTCCAGTGAGGAAGATGATTTACAGATGCTAATGAAACCTGGTGACACCCTGTACGAGCCCGACGCAACCGACAAGCTCGGTAATCGAATCTAAATTGGAGCAGGTTTGATTTCTCAGTTATCACAAGCCCGTTCCTCTACAGCGAGATTTTTCGCTTGTGAAGAGAAAAGGGAACTCCGCATTGCTCCTGGACGGTGATTCGAATTACAGTATGAAACAGAGACAACGATCAAAAAAAATGTTAGTTGCTGTTTGCGGTCAGAAATTCTGGTATTCCTACGTAAATGCTACAGTAAAAATGATGCCTACACTTATTTAAGGCAACTGTTTTATGAGGCAACTTTGGGAAGATATTGAAGAAGAGTCATGCAAAGTTTCCAAATCGTTACATGCATCAGAACCTCTTTCAAATCACTTCCGACTAATTTCGACCCTATCACCCAAAAAGGCATATTTTTAAACACCTTTCTTCCTTTAAAAAAGTGCACATTTCGATGCACGAGTTTCCAGGATCAATAGAAAACTTTATCCCACTGAAAATCGGAGTTTTTAAGATCGTCGTAAACGAAGAAAATTGATTTCATTTGTTCATATGGAATCCAAGCTTGAGACACTAATAATAATTCTAACGATTAAATATGAAATGTTTGAAATTGCCTCCTACACAACGTATAAATATATACAGATTCCATCGTGAGGCAAAATTCAGTACAGTTTTAAATTCGAAGTGTATACAAAATTTAAATCGAATGGCAGAAATAAAAGCGAGCAACAAGAAACTGCAATAAAAATTATTAATAAAGAAAACCACCATTTATAATTCAATCATACACTTCTATCAGCTTATTCCGCTGTTAAAGGTGAAAAGAAACAATAAATAATAGGTCACAGTACCGCAGGTCCTGTTTAAATTCAAGCTTCACGAAAATCCGGTGTCAGAGAATTGATCAAATTGTGCAGCAATTCCAACGAATTCATTTTCATTTGAAATCCGTCTATTTCAGAACATTTGAAAATGAAAACTTTATTATATATGCTGTAATTTTCTGAAAAGTTGATGAGAAACTGAAAGGTTGTTACATTTCGTGTGTACAGACGTATGTACGGGGAAAAACAGCCCTATAAGTAATTTGCTTATCAAGCGCGGGAACTTCAATCCTTGAGGGGAAATTTCCAAACTGTTCAGTCTTCAGTAGGTTAGTTTACAAGCTTAGTTGTAATTTCTACACTCAGTCATTTTTTTTAAAAACAACTGAAGAATAATGATGCGTGAAATTAGAGTGAATAATTTATACCATACGAAAAATTGGAATCCTAGAGATGTTTAATTATCGTACATTGACAGTGACGAGAGCGACAGTGCTCATCTTGCAAATGTGTTTAGAAGTTTCACCCAGAGGTACAGATTACATTTCTGAACTTATACTGTAGAACAAAAATACCCAATGAGAATTTCAGAATTTTTTTTATATATTTTATGAATGTAAAGCACAAATATTAAGCGCAAAGTCAAACAAAAGCAATCATTGCAGTTTCATTACCAATAGAAGTGTTACTCAAAATACAGACCGATGATGAAGCGAAGCTGAAGAACGAACACGAGGACATCCAGCACGTCAGCCGGCTGCTGAGTGGCACAGTAACGAGAACTATACTCAGTTCTTGGCAATTATAATAGAGCTGCTCCGTCGTACTATGGTATCGACTATTTTCACATACGATGCCGTTGGCGCAAAGTACATATTCTTCAAAATTCAACAACTAAAAATGCTGAGCACAATTAAACAATTAGCTTCAGAAAAGCATTTTCATCATTTTTTCCGCAGCTGTTACGCGGAATTCTCAACACCTATTGTATATAATTTTGAATTAACTGTAGTTATTTGAAGTTTCCCTTTTCCGAATGAATGCGACAGAGATAGTGTTTTTTTTTACATTTTGAAAATAAAAATACTAGATATCCGAAAATTTGATCAACGAACTGTTTAAGTTTATAATTTTTCAAATTTGTAACCGACTCCTTGTCAGTTATTAGTATTTCAACATTGCTTGTCGTCTTTTCTTCCTTTTTATCCAATATCATACTTAATTCTAATTCACTCGAAAACACACGCACCGTCGTACCTTTAGAAATTCTAAAAAAATAGGCCTTCCTCATCGAGCAGATAGATTAAAACCCGTTTTTTGTTCCATTTAAACTATTATAGCTACGTCACTAATAAAGAGCATAGTTACCATCTGGCTGTAGTGAGATACTAATCTCAGCATTTCGCTCATAATATTCGTTTAAATTTCAAAGGCGTGGGTCTAGTTCGAAAATCCTTTTTTTTAGGAAATAGCTTTGATGTTCATCCAGAAATGAAACAACCGAAGTAATGAAGTTAGATAGAACAACAGAACTATGTAGTCCTTTCACAATAGTGCATTTACACCCACACTTTGATAGATTTAACTTTACCTTCTCTTTGATAAGATTTAACATCCCCGGCTCAAACAAGCACTCAAAATCTTGAAATACAATCCAGTTCTTTTAAGTTGAAATTTAGTCAAGAATTTGACAATCTGCACCAGCCGTAACGTAGGTACCGGTCGCTATGGCACGGGACTGGTAACTAAAACCTAATCCTCTAGATGAAACTAAAAATTCACTGAAATTGAAGCAGTATAACCAAAAAGTGATTTGAATAACTCATTATTTTCCGTTAATACATACCAGAATACCGTCGTCAGATTTGCTGCCTTCAAAAATAGCTGCATAATAATTGAAACTTATACAGAACAACTATAATTCATTTATGAACCCCATTTTATACCACGACATTGAATTTTGAATAAGATGAATCCCTTCACAATAACTCTAATCTTGAATCACGCGGCAAACATATTTCAGATTGAAGCAGGCCAATTGATAAAAACTAACAATTCGCGACGAGAGCCCCAAACATGAGAACGAGAGCCATTGCACCATGCGACGAAGCACTTCCATTGGTCCCAGTCTGAGCAGAGCGGGGCGGTTTGCCACCTGTTGGTGGCTGCTCAGTCGTGGTTGTAGTAGTTGTGGTTGTGGTAGTGGTGGTGGTAGAGTGGCGCAAGATGGTCGAGGACTCTTGAAGTGTTTCGATCGGTGAGTTGTCAGCGAGATTGAAGGGTTGCTCGAAGTCCACCCTGAGTTCGGCCATCCGAGAGTCCGAGTGGAGAGCAGCGACAGGGCGAGTCATTTGGAAACCATCCTTGAATATCGCGGTTAAGGATGCTGTATACGGGGCACTCAATTCGCTCATGTTTGCAATGAGTTTGCCCTTCACCCCTGAACCTGGAGGTAGAAGATAACTCACGGTCTGAGTCATGGTAACCTGTTTTCTGTTATGGTCTCCGAAGTGCATCTGCGATCTCTCAGGAGTGGAGAAGATCGTACCCTTCACAGTGCCCTTGACAGAGCCCCAGTACTGAACTTCGGTTATGACAAAATCTTCCTCCATTTCAACGAGCTGTTCGTCGGTAGATGTGTTTTCTAAGTAAACTTCAGATTTCTCGACATCTTCAAAGGTTTTCTCTGTCCCTTTCGGATCTAGTTCTATTCCAAACAGTTCATACTCCATCGGTTCCTCTTCGTTCAAGATCGTGGCACTTAGGCTTTTTTCCATCGTATCACCATTGACGAAAAAACCTTCTTTCTCCTTCGGGTCTACAAATCCAGGTTTGAAGATACCAGTATCATGGTCTTCGAGTACAGCCATAATCATTTGGGGCGTAGTAACTGCAGAGCTGGGTATGACTGTAACTTTGTCCCACTCATTGTAAATGAAGCGTGTGGATCCATTGATAGAAACTAGGACGTCGAACTCGTCTGCAGTTCGAACCGCACTCAAGAAAGGGTAGTGACACACACCCTCGCGGATAACACCTGAGGCATACTGCGCGTGAAGGTTAGCACGACACCAATATTCGTTGGATCCCTTGACGACGACAGCCCCATCAGGGAGTTGCTGACCAAGTCGGCGGCTCACCCATCCCAAGGTGGAAGAAGTTGAAGATTTTAGCGGGGCACCCTGGCGGTAGAATTTGGCCATATCGATGTCCCTCTGAGCCAGCGAAGAAATGGCTGCCATGAGTACGAAGAACAGGGGCAGTATTGTTCCTGCACAAAAAATTAAAAACAATATAAATTTCAATAAGAAAGGAAAAATCAGATCTAATTCAACTAGAAAACAAGCATCTTGAAAAAGTATGAGGCTGTTCAGTTCAATAATGCGTATTCATTGAAATCAGGTGTGTAATTTTTATAAAAGATCCAAATCCAAAATACCGTATCGAAATTTATTCATTTTAGTTTCACGTGTGCTTGAGTAAGAGTCGTTAATAAAGAGAATGGCAGGGGTGCAGGGCGTGGCTAGCGATCAATCGACTAAATGAAGACATTCTCATCACGAACGCTCGGTTTTTATGTCACTCACTCATTTTTTGTCATTAGCATACAAATGAAATATCCCTCTCGTTACCATGAACTGTACAGAGATGCGACCAATTTTATAAAAATTGTTAGTATGAATTTACCATTAAAATAATAAGAAAAGAACTTTCAACAAAATTATTTTGAAATGGAAATTCTTACGCTGGAGATAGGTTGCCTAGTATGCGATCTCCTTTCTCACTTGAAGTATACAAGAAAAGGAGAGGTTTGATAACACGAATCTGGCATGATGTCACTGATTGCTGATTTTACTTCAAGGATGTAAGATCTAACGATTCTAACCGATGAGTGCTAATCCTCCAAAAATAGTTAAGACACATTTGCAATCTCATCGTGTGAAGTTTTGGATGCTCGCACATTGCCATTGGGTTCTAAATTTCCAAAATATACGCAGGACGAAACAAACCTGATTCAGGCACCCCGTAATAAAATTTATATTCAATATTTACTGCTTGTTAAAGCGTTCTTGAAATTTCAGGTATTAACACTTAATAAAATGAATTAAATCGTTGCAACACTACTCTAAACCAATAATTTAATGAGAGATATTCATGTTACACATCGGCTTTTAATTGAACCTCAGTATTTGCTTGAAGTGTATCTACGGTCGTGGGGATCATTTTATCCGAACGAAATATAAAATAGATGCTATATGAGCATCGAAAATATTTATTCAAGAAATCGCTTGCCAAGGACATAAGGCCTCTCCATCTGAAAATAGGTGAAGAGTAGATTCAACTGTACTCCTAATCTCAAAACAATTCTGCAATAAACGGCGTAAGCTTCCGAGTACATTGAACGAAGGGATTGCCATACGCGCCTGAAGGGATTGCTACGTCCTGAAGATGTTCTGAAAAAAGCAATCCCTTTCAGTTTATCTCATAAGGGATTTTTATAACAGTAAACGCTGATGGACGTTTTACGGAAAATTCACGAAAGTTAATAAAATTAGATATACCGCATATCATACTACATATCCGTTTGGTTAGCTATAATGGAAATTTTTTCAGCGTTTAAGCTGATTTTTTTCCGCGTCATACGCGGCAAAAGGGTAACATTATGCACGCGACGGCTTACAAATGTGCATTGCTGGACTAGAATTGTATTTCTAGTAAAGCAGCAACCGACGGCCTTTAGAATCATTTGATCAGTCGGGTTTTTTTATTTTTATTTACGAATACATAGAAACAAAATTTTGAGATGATGGCGAAATAGAATGTCAACGATTGAATTACCTTTACCCTTTAGTTGTTTTTAACTACAACTGATGGGAGCTCGCGAGGGTTGTGATCTCGGTGCATACCGAGCTAAGCAAACCATCCGTAGCTGAGGCCTAACTTTCGACTATTCCGATTGGATACATATCTCAAGACCTTGTGAGGACAATTGAGTATGACAGGAACTTTAGGGATAATTCCATCAAGACAGACTGCTTAGCGTGAAGAAAATACGCATACGTAATTGAACAATATACCGAAAATACAGAGGGGAAGCAAAATTATATGAATAACAAAGGAAAGATTAACGAGTTCCAGAAGGACGTGTAACAGTTTGAGAATTTGTCAGGAGAGTAATTCACATCCTCCATACTACCTCATACTATGTCTAAGCGGATTCTCTTCAAAGCATTCATTCATATTATGGAGGTAATGGCCTCTCTCATTACGAAAGAATTTTTTGAATGATCAAATACACGACGTTCGAGGTAAAATCCCTGAAGCAGTGTATATTCTCAAATAGCTGAAATTATGCTCTCGAACAGATTATTCACAGATTTACAACTTAGGTGTGATGTTATCTTGTTAGAATTTGAGATATGCGATAGCCGAATGCGCTTTTCTCTCTCTGTAAATAGCATCGAAGTTAAGAGCATGTAGCTCGCAGACCTAACGGCGAATGGCTCTCGAGGCCCTCCTCGTTTCTCGAGTTACGTTTTATGATGAATGAAGAAAACTCGCACCTCTATCACATCCTGCTGAAAATCAAATTAACCTAAATCCTGTTAAGCTCTGTTAGTGTTGTCAAAAGTTATGTCCAAGAAATAGTCTCCTTCATTGTCGAGTGTCCTCTGAACTCCTTTCAAGTTCTGGTTAATTAGGCAAAGAGAATTCTAGTGTCCAAAATCTCGAAAAGGACAACCGTAATAAAGGACTCGAACCCTGGACCTCCAAGTCGAGGGTTCGCCACTTTAGGGTTACTCTGTGTTTTCATCATAATTGTACTTCATTCATACATACATCAAATTGTTCAATTATTGTTCCTTTCGTCTGTTTACTGGGTGGAGATACGATGATTTACAACGAAGACCTTTCGAGTTTCAAAACATTGTCATTGCGAGATAGTCTAAGTTGCTGAAGCGCTGCTTTCACTATTACTACTCATACTCACTCAAAACATTGTCTCAGAATATAGTAAATCTTCATGCGGAAATTACTCCGAGATCATGAGCATCAAAGAACTTATTTGTGGACGGAAAATTATTAAATTTCCTCCAAACCTTGCGATTTCGACATCTCTTCCACTTAAACTTTCGCAATTACTTATACAATTAAGAGTATTTCCTTGTATTTTCACTATATTGGTGTTCAATGCACGTTTACGTACATAATTTGTATTTATTGGATCTTCACGTTATATGCTCTGTAAATTTGTACAACGAAAGTTTTCCGAATTTTTCTTTAATGTTTCTGAATCTCGTGCAACTAGGTAGGAAACTTGCTACCCAATTGTAGTTCACGAAGAACTTAGTTTCATGTATTCAGAAGAACTAACCTGGCCTATTTGACAAGGAGTGTATCTTCCACGACACATTCAATTATTCACTTATTCGGCAGTATTTCGCGGAGGTTTCATTAATATCCTTTTCGGTACATGTATAGATGCGCATATATGACGCAAATTATGAATTTGATTTC
>VOMN01094519.1:0-88114 GCA_014899125.1 Orchestia grillus
TCTGAAGCGCTGCTTTCACTACTACTACAACTACAACTTCTGTACCTCCTCCAGAGTTGGACAACAGCGTCGAGGCATGTTCGAAACCTCGCATCTGTTACTCACTGTGAACACGTCCCGCAGCTCACCTCCAGACCCCGCGGTTGCGGGCCTAATCAGAAGTTTGGCCTGGCAATTCAAACGATACAGCTCCGTTTTAATTGCTGTCAGCTTGTTGTTGAAAATACCATTGATTCCCTAACTCTCGAATACTGTAGTAAACAAGAGACCAAATTTCTCTCATTTTTATAACTCTAATGCGTTAGCCTGCAGCTCATTTGTCTCTGGAGAACGGCAAAACAGCCCAATAAAAATGCATACCCAAACAGCCCAATAAAAATGCATATCAAAATAGCCCAATAAAAATGCATATCAATACAGCAAACCCAGAAATGGAAGAAAGCCACTTATACTCTTATACAGAAAGTCCCTTGAAAGTATAAAAATTATGTTGAAAGCATAAGTAACCACACTTGTACTCGTAAAGATATCGTAAGATTTTCACTTTCAGTGCGGCCGCGGTCTACCACGAACAATCCAGTGGCCGAAATAAAAATTCCATCAGCTTGGTCAAGCATAAATTTGCTTGTATACCAAGAATACAAGAAAGAAGTCTCAGGGTAGCTCCCACCCGCCTAGACGATGCAAAAAATTATCACACTAAAAGCCCGTAATTTTCGAGACGAATTTAGTAGTAATTCAAATTCACCAACGCAGGAATAACTTCATGCGAAGCAACGATCAATCGATTACATTGAAAGCTCATATGCGTTTCGAATTTCGACAGTAGCTGTCTTTAGCAAAAAGAAGCAAAAATAAAATAAAGCAAATTGAATTTAAGCTAAGATTGAGCTCACATACGTACATACGTAACCCTAGAAGAACCAATGGTACAATATTGGACCGTTTCATAAGGCTGCTGCTGCTCTTCGTACAACACGCTACATAAAAGGCCATAGCTAATTTTTCTCTCGATGGTAGCTCTATTTATATCAAAAAAACAATTTAGGAACCAGATAAGCAAATTGATTCCATAAAAATGAACACATTAACACGTTGACTCCGATTCTCCACACAGGTAAAATTACATGCCGACAAATATCTCTACTGTGAATTTAAAAATGAAGGATTTTGGTTTCACAAATTTGGTTACTCAATATTTTTTCTAATCAGAACTAGCTTATTCGATTGATGAACACAAATTTGGAGAAAACTCAAAAATTTGTATTTATACATGATAGTGCTTTGGTTACATTAGGCAAGATGATCGCGTGTACCACATATGACCCACTTAGGAGTCAATGTGTTAAACTGGAAATAGAGCTGAGTACGTATTTATACCTTACAACACAGGGACTCAGCCTTACCACCCCACACCCCTAGCAGGAGGCCAGCTCTACGGTGGTCGCCACGACACCACCGAGTCGTGCTGCAGCACTACGGCGGGCTGCGCTCCCCGCTTGGTGGCCGCCGCGCTGGCCAGGGCAAGCGGAGTACGCTAAATTCAAGTTATGATCACAGGGAAAGAGGCAGACGGCCAAGATCTGGGAATATTTTCTCAGCGTCTACATCTTTTCACATAATAGACCCGTAATAAGTTAATTCCTCACGCCCCTTCGAGATATAAGTTTGGCCGAGCTAACACAAAGTAGGACTTTCAAAAATGAAACTGCGACGCAATGTACAAACCCAGAACCGCAAATACATTGAAGAGCTCAGTGTTGTTTCACTAGCAGCAAGCTTACCACAATTCGTTTCATCGTCATTCATAGGCTACATAACTCTAAAATGCGAATACTAAATAAATGGTTTTTTATTTTATATGATCAAAAGCCGATACATTTACGAACGAACGCAACACGCCGTCGTTTCAGTATTATAAACTTTGGAAAGAGATATGAACTTATCTTTTTCAAAAAGAACTGATCTCAAAATTCAAATGGCTTCCATTTAATGTTGCTTATTTAAAACGTTTACGCACTGTAGAACTTTACGTGTTTACATGATGCATCGATGAAAATATGTCTCAAAACTAAAATTTCTCGATAAAAATGGCACCATCGTTACACATAAAACGATTTCTACGAAATTTTCATCGAAATAAATAACAGCAAAATATTTGATACTGTACGTATGATAATTTGCAAATGAAAACAATATTTACAAGAACAGACACATTGAAATAATTCCATCCTACAAACGTGCGATGGTTACAACAGATTTGAAATGCTTCAAACGAACAAGTCGACACAAAAATAAACCTTGCTACTTTCAGAGCAGAAAGGTATTGCCGAGATAATTCAGCACCAGTCGTGTAACATCAGTGAAACGAAACATTTCACGAGGAGTAGCGAAGCATTTCACGAGGAGTAGCGAAGCATTTCACGAAGAGTAGCGAAGCATTTCACGAGGAGTAGCGAAGCATTTCCCGAGGAGCAGCGAAGCATTTCCCGAGGAGTAGCGAAGCATTTCCCGAGGAGTAGCGAAGCATTTCACGAGGAGTAAGTTACATGGACACGCAACAGCTCCATTGAGGGCCGTGGGATGCTGGCCACAGCACCTGACTTCACAAATCCAGGCACACTCGGCCCTCTGTCACGTGGTGCCCCGGCGGTCGGGGGCCACAGTCTTGCACTCACGCTCGCTTTTGTTAGCGCTCGCACGCCCGCGTGCGCTCCAGCGACTCACACGCACAAGATGAGGAAGACGGGCACGACCTGAGGTCGGGCACCACTTCCAATTTTGCAGGTACAACAGCGGGAAGCTTCGAGGAAGTCTTATCGAACCCAAACGTTGCTGCCTTTTGCGAACGCTAAAAATTATGGAGAAATAATTAACCAATTTAAGAAAAATCAATCGAGCCAGTGTAATTGAGATCAGCGGATGAAATTCCTACACCAAAGGCTGCAACAAGTGCAATTTGAACACAACAGCGAGCGATGTCCTCAACGCAGGACAATTAAAGGGTGCCGGGACTGAGGACGTCCGGTATTAATAATGACCTCCCATATTCATGTACTAAAATTTATTGGGTCGAACAGTGGAAATGATTTTAAAACATTGCGTTACTCGTTAATGGTAAAAAATAGATGAAGATCTCAGTTGGAAGAAGTTATATTTGATTAGAAAATAAACAGAATATTCATTTGTAACAAGCAGATTGAAAACATTGATAGAGCCTAGTTAAAAAACTTCATCTGTTAGCAAATAAAATTCATAAAAAAGTAAAAAATGTGATGGCAATATAATTTTATTTTTTTTGCTTCAGTGATTGAGTCTCTTTATCTAACATACTTCTTAATAGGTTTCCTCAAATATTATTTCACTTTATTTTCTTCTATTCCTTGCACTTTTTTCCGATTGGGAGCAATTTTGCATCTTTCGAGCGTAAGTGTATTTTTTGTTCCTCAAGATAGATTTATGTTCCACAAATCTTACGGCCAGTGCCGCTGGTTTTTCATTCGATCCCCACAACTCTTCATCTTTACATCGATATATTGGATACCAGAGCTGTGTCTGTAGCATCCAATTCAGACGGGTGTCTGTGGTGACAGAATGAGCAAGTGATACTGTATCTTCTACGACAATCCATTCTATGATATCCTCACAGGCTATGTTACGAAAAGAAATCATCCAGAGCCAGTTTGAGTGTCAACAGGTAACAATACAACCCGTTATGGAGCATGTGCAGTACATATATAGGACTTATACCGCATTTCTGTTCGAATACCGGCACTTAAACCATTTTCAAAGTTCGGAACGAGAAAAAAGTGAAAGCACATCCATTCCGTGAGTACGAAGGTCACCACGGAAGGGCCACGTGACACCAATCGGCAAGATAACCTTTGCAGCATGGGCTGTAAAGCTCGCTGTCTGTCACAACTCGCGCCACTCCACACTCTCGGTGCCGGTCAGAACGGGTGAACAAGTCCTCAGCTGCGAGCTGAGACAGCTGTGCAATATAACGGACAATATTGTTACCTGTTGACACTCTAACCGTCTCCAAATGATTTCTCTCTGTAACGTAACCTGTGATTATATTGCAGAATGGCTGGCCGTAATGATTTCTCTCTGTAACATAACATATTGAAGAATGGCTTGCCGTAAAAGATGCAGTATCAGTTGCTCATTTAGTCCCGTCTGGATTTGGTGCTACAGAGAGCTCTGGTATCCAAGATACTGTACAAGCGGTGCGGTATGACGGAGAGCACAACACACATGACGGTCGGAAGAATAATCATGTCCGCTTCATCGCACAGCTCAACTGAGCTCACATCATGGACTGCTGACACGCAGCCGCACTTTACGCCTCACATCACAACGGACTCAGCCACGTTATGACATTTGTGTGGAATGAACCCCGTGAAATTTCTTTGTTTTAATAATATACGGCATTTGATAAAATTGATTTAAGTGGGTCGCTCTTTCCAAGTGATGCACTTAAATTGCTAACTGGGTCAATATGAAGTCTCACTAGCACTGTCACAGCTCGCACTCAGCTCACAAACTCAAGGAATACGATGTGTAAAACACTCGTAAGACCAGTGGACGCACCCCGCCATAAATGGCGGGACAAGTGATGTTAAATTCTTAAGATGCCCTCTTATCTACAGCAACTCTGACATGAAATGTTATTTTCAATATCACTGATACGAACTGCCTTAGATGACAGTCTCGCTATTAGTTTAGGACCAATCAACCAAGACTGGGCTATTATTATTTGGTGGAATGATGAATGTACATGTAACAGGAGATCATTTCCAAGATTTACAATTTTGATATTGAATGAAACGTACAAGATTTAAACCTGAAACTTGATACCCTTTCCCTCTAAAAAACAGATCTGGTGAACTGGTACACCCTAAAGCTCATTGATGAAAATTTATCGGATTGAAAGCGTTGTCCTTTAAAAACTCGAAAAAGCTACTTTATTTAAGTAGTAACTATATACGAATAGCAACTCGAAGTTTAGAAGTAAACATTACATCAATATAATTGCTTGATCGTTTCTTCCATCAATCGAATGAGGATCAATCAACACAAAATATCAGTTAAAGTAACCTCTCATATTGACGCATATATGTGGTCATTTCAAGTCAAGAACACATGCATCAATCAACAGCCTAATTATTAAACAAGGCAGATAATTAGAAATAGTTTATTTTGCTTAGTACAATTTTTCTAAAGCAATTCTCATAATAAAAATACAGGGTCAGTCAAAATGATCCGACACATTTGTAGGTTAAATAAAAGGCAAATAAAGGAAAAAAACCTAGTGTTTTATTTTCGAAAAGTACACATAATGCCATTTATTCATATGATACCATTTTGTTTTATTTCTATTGAACAACTTAAAGATGCAACTCGTCAAGAAATTACTCACATTCCAGATGAAATGACCCGCCGAGTTATAGACAACTTTCGTGAACGCCTTCGAGAGTGTGTGGACAATAATGGATCCCATTTGACTGATTTAATTTTTAAAACATAACGAAACAAAATGGCATTATACGTACTTTTCAAAAATGAAAAAAAAATTGTTTCTTCACTTCATTTGCATTTCATTAAGCCAACAAATGTGTCAGATCATTTTGCCTGACCCTGTATAATTCCATCATCACTAAAATTTCACACAAGCAGCGATGAATAATGCCATTCAAGAATCAGAAAATGCAGGAAAGAATAAAAAACTTAAAGAGAACCTAAAACCTGTAACAGATTTGCAATCATGTCTTCAACTTGATGTTTACTGCGATCTGCTTGCACTTGAAAGTCTAGATGAAATTTTTCAACAAATTGTCGGAAAATACAGAGATCCATCACACGCTGAAAGCTTTCGTGATGCAACACTCCCAGTTCATAAGCCGGTAAAAAAAATGGGAAAAACTGAACTCAACTTACAGCGTACGCTGCAAGTGAAAATCTCCAAGCGCATGGCAGCGACAGATGGCGACGCCATATCACCTTGAACACACGAGGCACTGAAGCAGACAAGCTAATGCATGGATGTTCTTGGCATTCTATTAGCGCAATCCCCTGAAACGTGAAAATTAGATAAAAAATCACCAATTAAATGATTTTGTTCGTGTGAAAAATTGTCGCGAGAGAACTTGACCAGCTCAACAAGATGGCAGAGAAGGCAAGAGACGAGTACCAGAGACCCTGGTGCCACTGGTCGTTGCACGAGACAGTACCAGAGACCCTGGTGCCACTAGTCGTTGCACGAGACAATACCGGAGACCCTCGTGCCACTAGTCGTTGCACGAGACAGTACCAGAGACCCTCGTGCCACTAGTCGTTGCACGAGACAGTACCGGAGACCCTCGTGCACACGAGTCCGAATTCGCATTCGAGCGCAGCAGCTTTTCAAAGTACGTCGACACCACATCGTCGCCAACCTCACGCTCACGTGCATACAACCAACACCTCAACAGGAGCGAGAGAAAACTACACTCCACGCTAGCAAGCACTACACTCCTCCCATATCAACAGGAAGCAAGTTATCAAAGCAATGAAATTAGTCCATTTAATTTAAATACTTGGGCACTGATATTTTTAATTTTTATTCTCTCCCGAAAAATTACACGGCTTTATCCCACAGACTTTAGTAGCGTACAGAAAAACTTGATTGATTTTTAGTTAGTTTAAAGCTCTCTATCCTCATGAAATATGATACAAAGGAGCCATAAAAAGGGATTATCTCTAGTATGGAATGCAGAAAACGTGAAATCTATGCACAACAGGTGTGCTCCCACACCTGATTCCCTACGCATAAAAACAGCAAGTTATGAAGGACGAGGAAGAAACGATAAAAAAGAGATAGCGAAGAAAGTATGAAAATTGGAAGAAGCATAGTGGGCACGCAAGATAGAAGCCTCGAAGGCCTTTCTATAACTGAGATAACCTAACAGTGCTCCCCTGGGATCGCCAGTCATCATAGCATAGGGTAGACAAAAACTTGACACACCTGCCTAGTGCCTCAAGATTTGACCTAAACAATTAAAAGATACTCGAACCATACGTAAAATTTCACATTTAATAAACAAATCCAGCTAGCAGAAATTATTCTTCAAATGTAAAAAAAATATAACATTAGAAATCGACAGCGATACTTTTCTCGGGCAACAGCTCATATTCAAGCCAGACTCGCAGAGAAAATCCATTTCACTTCAAAGTTGCACACCAAAACTAATCTCATGGCATCTTTTCCAACTTCCAACCTTGAGGGATTGTTCCAGTTCATTGCGTGTCGAAACCCACAAATAATTGCAGACTAGCTGTGGGTTTCACCACGCAATGCACGGGAATGAATTCCAGGTGAATAACTTCCAACCAACTTGGAGCGAGTGAAAAATGCACCGAGAAGCACGAATCGAATAATTATCGGTAAAAGAAAAAGACCAAGCTAAACTGAAATAGAATTAAAGTAGTTTTTCTAATACAGTTTGATATAAAGCCAAGGATCACCGGCCATGCTTAAATGTAACCAAATAGGTAATCACTGTTCCGCTTTCTACAAGGACGACACCACGCGACACGAAAAAGTGCACCATATGGCCAAGCAGAGCTGCTGATAAATAAGAAAGTTTTTGTGTTTGGCATTCCCAGGGGCGACTGAAGAACAAATTGAACACCGTTCCAGACGTCAATTTCGTAATTGCGTTCCAGTTTGTCTTTCAACATTGACTTTACGAAGCTGAACGTCACAGCACAGATTTAAAAATAGTTGACCTTCTCAATGACAGACTGCAACAGAAATTAGCCTACTGCACTGAACCCAAAATTGGCAGGAATACGGGCAAAAGACGTGACAGACGCTGCCGCAGCCTGCTGCCATCAGCTCCGTGGTCACTCCACTGCAGACGCCATTGCCCGCATTGTCGGTTCCAGTCCCTCACCGGCAGTCCAGGCCGTTAACTGGAGAAGTTTTAAACGACTTGGCGGAAGTAGAATGTGCTGGTGGGTCGCTTCGAAGTTTTGCTGTTTTCGTTGATGTTTTATTGTGAACGTTCAACCCAAGTCGTCGAGGTGATCAACTAAACAGATTTTCAAATTTTACAGCACTCGTTCATTGACCCATTAACTCCCCTGATGATCACATGGTCCTGTTCCACGAAGATCTGCTAGCTGTTCGTTAAAAAGTATGACAGAATTATTGCATGTCTAAGCAGCTAGTTCATCATACAAAACTAAATTTAGCCTTGGCTCTAAAGTAAATTCGTCGTTAAAAGGATCAGCAAGTATGTCACACATGTAGAAGTCCATGCCCTCAGACGGCACGCAGTGAACACGCCACCCTCACAGCGGAGTGTTCACTTAATACGTCGCCACACCCTCTCGCTAGGCCGCAATATTTCATAACGCTCACCAAGTTCAAATGAACTCAATTTTAACATCCGAGAGTGTAAATAAAGCGTCGTAGCAGAGGATATTATAAATTATTTACACTTTATGTCAGTCGATGTGAAAACCTATCTCAGAAACATACACATACCGAATATTTTTTTTAAATACTTAGTTTTACGGAAAGTGTAAGTTGATACCTGACAAAAGAATTAAAATTTCTTCATAAAATATGATAATCACACAAGAAATTCTATAAAACATAGGTGTGCTATTTACCTCTCAATTTTCTTGTATTTCCACCAGAAGATATGCACAAACGAGGAACTAATGGAAGGCACTGAGACGCGTTTTCTCACGGAGCAACGCGCCGCGGGAGGCCACAGCTCAGCTCACATGAGCACCACACTCTTCCAGCCAAGCTCTAAAGCGCCCCTCACTGTCGTCCCATACATTAAATGACTCGCTGTACTCTTTAAATCATCTATATTTATGTTACTTAAAACGTAACTCTGATATCGTTGCTTATGACCGTGCACACGAGCTTCCTTGTAATTAAATAAGGATAATAAAGGCCAGGATAAGTGAAGAGATAAATTCCGTTTATGGATGGCCATGAAGACCATTGAGGCCGGTGCTTTATATTCAGCAATAAGCGGGCCGCCTCGTCAGCACTAAATCGTATCCTAGACCCCATTTTCGTGATCCTGCATTATTTTTTAAACCTAAGAATTTCTCTTTCTTCCATTGCAAATAAACAACTTGGTATTAACAGTATCGTGTATACGAAATGCTGTATGAATAGAGCTTGTTGGGAAGATATACATTTCAGATCTGAAAAACCTTGTTGTAGCACCGCGATTATTGTAATACATACTAAGATATATCCTTCGAGCAAATCCTAATATTCTTATAAATAGAAGATGATCCAACCAGTAAAGGGCAGTTATTAACTTTCAAAATATATGTGTCAAGGAATTCTGTATCTTATCACTCGCAAAAAAAAGTAAATTGGAATGAAATAGGAACTAAAGGCCCTAACTTTTAATAATTCTGAATTTCCTGGGAAATATTTCGTTTAAGAATGTACATGTTAAATTGGCAAGTCAATAAACAGTGAAACAGCAGAAGATTATACGAGACGTAAGAAATAGTTTTCGTACAAATTTCGACATCCCATCACCAATCTGTAGAGCAAATGTTACCCCGTCTAGGAGCACGAAATGCAAATGAAGCTGAGAGAAATAAAATTGAGCCGGGGTCGCAGACGCCCCAAGGAGATAAAGGTTGTCTGCAACGCGCCGAGCGTGCGCGCAGGACGCAGGCAGGGAGGCGACCGCAGGAACCACTCTCTCTTTTGGCCGTATCCAGGATACATTATGTGCGCGAATGAATGAATAATAGAACGTAAGCACGGCAGGCGCACGCGCATACACACACACACAAATAAAAGAACGAAAGAGAAGGCAGAGGTAGGCAAGGCCGGGCGGGAGGCTATCTATTATTCTGATGGGGTGAACGGTGACCTACCAGAGAAGAAGGCGCGTGGGAAAGCACCGTGGGCCCTATGGACGAGTTAACGCCATTGTTGGATTTGACAGACATCGAATTAACAACCGTGTCCACACGACATTATGGAGCTACCCCAAGTAAAATGTTAAAAGAATTAACGATACAATAGAGTTGGATACTCTGAGGTCAAGGTGATGGAAAAGATGGTGTCGGAGGGAATATATTATGCAGTAATTCGATCAAGATAAGGAACAGGATGCGCGTAGCAAGAACACACACATCGCTAACTGACAACAGAATATGCTCCACGCATAAATATGGCCTTCGAACCGCTACTGACTGCCACCTCAACTGCAATAGAACGTCTTCAGTTAATTAAGTCGCACTTTTTTTCATTCAATTAATCAATTTCATTTTTTAAATTATACGTACTTGAATTTGCCGTTAATATCGAGTGCATATCATTAACTCTCAAATAAAGAAAATGATACGGAGAATTTGTTACTTCATGAATGAACTACCAAGACGAAAAAATTGAACATGGAAATTACATGTGAGATCGTACTTTTTAATGCATGTCCTCCACAAAATTATTATTCGCCTAATTACTATTATGAATGTAATGAATTTTAGCAGCTTCTACTTGATAACGAAAACAACAATTTTCTTCAAATACACTCTCTGTTGCTATGTATTGGAACGTAACACGCTTCAGAATCGCTCCTTCCCCCCCCTCTCTTCTCGCTCAGTACATTCCAGAGGTAGTAAATATATGATTCTTTTTGCACCCAGCTCTCGGCAGAACTTGAAGAGCACCTACAAGGAGTCCAGGTATCCCTGACGGCAGCTTAACAGACAAATTGATTATCGGTTAATTTTAAGATACCTACCCACATAAAATACGATCCTAAGAGAGCTAAGAGAAGAAAGGATCATTCAGTATGAAGTAGAAAGCATAGAATCTACGCACAGACGTGTTCCCATTTCGAATTCTCTGCTCATTGAAACCTCCAATTCAGAAGGAAGGAAAAGAAAAACGAAGAAGAGATTGCGAAAAAATTATCAAAATTGAAAGAAGCAAAGTGGGCACAAAAGATCGTAATCCCGAGGGCTCAGGTATATAACTAAGGTAACCTCACATTGCCCTTCTGCTGTCTCCAGTCCTCATAGCGCAGGATAGACAAGCCTAACTACCCCAATCCTATTGTCTATCCGATGCCCCTCGAAGGGTTTGAGAACCAAAACCATGTTTTCACATTCATTAATCAATACCTTTCACAGACGCTACTGTTGGTCAGTCTCTTCCATATCTTACTTTTATTTAAAGTGAACATATTCCCACATAAAGAAATCTTGATCTCTCGCTTCACACTTATTTCATTCACCTAAACAAAATCTTGTAATACAAAAACGCTGCTGCTTGTGCTCGTCAAAATTCGCTCTTTGCTTACAAGTAAAACATTTCAGTACAGAATGACACGATAACAATTTAGTAAAATACAATCCATCAATTTCCCCAGACCATGAAAACAGCAATGAAGACGATTAAACCTGAAAATAGACGTAGGTATTGAGAAGAGGAATAACCTGAAGAAAATAAGTTGAGGAAAAGTAACAAGACAAGAAATAAAGTGAAGTAACACTGCATACCATCACTGCTGCTGTAGTTATGCAGTCCAAAACGTCTAGCCTCTTGCACTCTAGCACGGCGATGGTATCATTTTTATACCATATTCTCTTTCTATCGTAACCATCGAGTATCTACTTTAGCATTTAGCTTATAGCGCAGGAATCGACTTCAACTATGAATCTATGGTAAATTCTACTATTTTGGATCTAATAAGAAATATTAGGTACGGGATTATATTTGATATTACCCCCGTCTTTGGAGGAAGGAAGTATTCAACTACCGTGGTTCTAGCGCTAAGTCGCAATACAGAGGCGTCGTTACGTCACACACGGAGAACTTACCACTGCTGCAGTAATATGGATTGGCTGGTCTGGTAGCAGGGAAGGCTGGAATTTTTCACATTAACCATTCACATCCCAGAAGTTGTTTTCTCTGACAAAGTCCAAAAACTAATAAAAACACTTAATTTGTGATCTAAAATAAGCATTTGAATTCATGCCGATAATCATAGTCGCGAACATCCGGTTTAACGCAGCTGCCTGGCCATTTTAGGTCAGGTCCCAGCGCAAAATAGTAACAGATGCCACCGTACCGATCGATGGCTAATTTGCGCGATGCACTCGACAGCATCACATGTAACTCAACCTGAACCATTATCTTGTGGCACTGCTTCAGCTCAGACCCCTTCCAATACTAGGGCCTGTGACTGAGCGTTCAACGTAAACGACTCGAAAGCTGTACGTGTTCGAGCTATTCAATTACGGCACTGTAGGTGGATATCGAAAAATTATCTCCGTCTTTTTATCACTGTAGACCGCCCCTAGCAGCCAGAGTTACACTCTTTATACATTTCTCCACACATAAATATTACCTACAGTCTCAATGAAAGCGCTTCAAGTTAGGAAGTCACCAGATACGGTACTTTTTAACAAGCTCGATTAGTAGAAGTAGCAGTAGTAGTAGTGTTGGTGATAACAGCGCTAAAGTAACTCGAACTATCTCGCACTGAAAGAGTAAGAACCATTTAGTATGGACTTGGGAGAACGGGGAATCAATGCATAAGGTGTGTTCCCATACAATATCCCGCGCTTATAGAAACAGCAAGTTAAAAATGAAGAGGAAAAAAAGACAAATAAGAAATAGCGAAGAAGGAATGAAAACGGAAAGAAGCAAAGTGGGCACGAAAGACAGAAGTCCCGAAGGGCTACCTATGTAACGCTGAGGTAGCTTAACAGTGCTTCCCTGAGGGCGCTAGTCCCCATAGCATAGGTTAGACAAACCTAATTAAAATAACCCTATTGCCTATGGCCTAACCTATCCCCTTGAGAGGCAAGCTCGAATAAATGTTCACTTATGATCGCAGGTGATATCGGCTCCTACAACCGAAAACATCGATCAAACAAAACCTTGAAATTAAAAATTGAAAAATGACCTAGAATTGAAGAAAAAATATGACATGAAACAGTGTACGAAGCTTAGCCACGCGATCCCCAAACGCGAGAGAAAAATGTAACGCAAAAGAAATAAAAAAACCATTGAAGTACAAAGTAAGACAACAATAATCCTCAAGAACCATTATGTATTTGCAGAGATGGGTACTATTTCGTATTATGGCGCCGCCATGCTACAGCTGGGCAACTACAGAACAAAAATTAGCCGTAGTTGATTTACACCCGACCACCGACCCAGGCCCCCTGTGATATCACAACGAATCCATCATGAGCGAGCGGACAGCGTGAACTCCGTACGCTGTGTCCAGATCTCCCATTCAATTTTTAACTCCTACATAGAAACAGAATTTAACCGTTCACATTAAAATAAATCGAAGCAGAGAATCACTTCTAATGGAAATTTGATTACCCTTACTGGAAGCGAAGTCCCATAGACGCACACTTTCAGAACGAAGTATATTTTATGAT
Organism: Orchestia grillus; assembly: GCA_014899125.1. Classification (NCBI taxonomy): domain Eukaryota; kingdom Metazoa; phylum Arthropoda; class Malacostraca; order Amphipoda; family Talitridae; genus Orchestia; species Orchestia grillus. Next base: position 13,444 of record VOMN01094519.1, read on the forward strand.
GTAGGCAATTAAATTAGACGTTTCCTGATATTGCTTCCTTAGCTAGCATTAAACTCGTAAGTAGCGACGTACCAAAATAGCAATACATGGAATCGGGAGTCGCAAAGTGTGACCCTTTATGGATCTGCCAATTCCAAAATGTTCAAGTACACCATGGAGATTTCCACGAAAATGACAGCGACCAACACAGAGTGCACCGATGACAAGGCACTAGACTACTCGTGACCCGTTGGGTCAAATAAAATTTATCAAAATCAAACCGTATCCAGAAATTTATCCTACGTAGTTAAGTCAGTATCCACAATACAGGATTAAACGAAGAGTATAAATTTCGAATATCTCAGAGCCGACAGACAAACGTGTACACAGTTTCAAGCAAGCAAGCAAACAAACAAACGAGCAAGACGACCAGAGTTCTAGTATTATATAGATTGTCGGTCAGTTGAGGGTGCCTCAATCCTGCAAACGAGCGCGCGGGTCTCGTGGTGGCGGTCATTCCGTGTGTCTGAGGGTGTTCGTACATGCAAACCGCAAAAATTAGTACCTTACGAACGCAACAACTTCCCACCTTGAGATCCCTAATACAATTTGACAAAATGCTCTCCCGGGCATCATTTCCCTTAAAGGAAATAATGGCAAAGCGACAACTCAAAATTAAGGACCATTTAATTTACAAGTGTAAAACTACTTTTGCATCGCGCACCCGAAAAACACAATAATGCAATACACTCGACAATATTACTTTACGCTTTCCCGTTTTCGAAGCTGTTTCACACAATGCCTCATCGTCAAAATACTGCAGCCATCTGTTTCAAACCATTAGCCTCTTTAAAACAAGCAATAATTCAATAGTAAAACTTGAAAGCTGAGACAAAATTCGAACCCGCACAAATAATTTCAGCATTAAACGAAACCTAACAAAGAGCTTAGTCAGTTACAAATTCATTAAATTAATATTACATCCCTCAAAAGTGCGAAAAAATCAACTCGGGGAAACAACAAGAACGAATTTCACGATTTCAACAATAAACGACATTCTCAAGGATAATGTAAAACTACACTCTGTTCAATTTGCTGCCAAGAGTGGAAGCTAAACTCAAGGCAATTCGAGTGCATGATGTCAGCCCCAACCCTGAGCGACCCTTGACGTTGCGTTCAATGTACACACAACGAAGAAGATGGTGCCAGCCGAACGATACGCTTCGCTGCGCTCGCTAGCATGTGGTCATAAGCCATTATTTCAGCGAGTAACGTCGCGCATTGGACAAAACACCCATAGGCTAAAAGCTTCCTCGGATAACTAACATGTCAAAAAATTAAGCGGGGAGTAACTCCCTACCATGTACAATCCACTAGGTTCTGGACAGATATCACATGACAACTCGTCAACACGTCTAGAAATAATAAATAAATTCTTTGAATCCGATGAAGAAAACTCGCGAACATGAACCATTTTCTAGAAATTAAGTTGTTCATATACCGAGGGATAGAAAAATCAAAGAATCACCTTTCTTAGCATAGGTAACCCGCTCTTTCTGGGTATGGTGTCGGAGCACTCGTCACAATAGGGCGTCAGGGTAAAAAGAAGCGCAGTACAGTACTGCATACTACAATTTGACTAACGCTAAATTTAGCACATGAATGCCAATATCTAGGCTAACAAGACTAGACGACTTATTTAGGAGTACGAAGAAGACGAGGAATCCTCATATTGTAACTCGATACGCTCAAAATGAGTCGAAATTTGAATTTCAACAGATTATGCCACAATGGGGACCAACGAGTGTTCTCACTTTCTAGCAAAGAAAGTTGGATAATATTTCTAACTGCAGCGCATGATGATGTAAATGCGTTGGCTGTCCCACCACACCAACACCTGGCATGCCAAACCGCAACTAGCACTTGAGTCCACCTACTGCTTCTTTCTAATTTGCACGCCACGCATTAAGCACGTAACTTTACTTTAGCTGCACTTCGCAAGAGATAGGCTCGCTTCAACGAATTAAAACGACAGAAAAATTCCTTCGATGCATTCACGAGAACAAAAAACTGGGGTTTCATTAGCCCTGTCCCATGTGCCGCTGCGACACCACCGCAACTTAGCAGGGCGCGATAAGTCCTTACCGTGGTCGTAACCTCACAAGAACAAATGTGTAATGCAGGCTCAACGTCACGACATGACGCGAAGCTTGCGGTGGCCAATCAGCCAGTCTGCAATGGCAACTGTTGCTAAGCCTACCAAGCTGCGGCAATTATGAAGAAAGCGTCCGGTCTCTATTTTACAGTCCGCTGGGTCGAGGATGGATTCCATCTAAGAAGGGCCAGAGGATGATGGATAAAAATGTCACTTCAATTCATCATAGCTCGCCCCTTTGAATCGCCGAAAAGCAAGGCCCTTTGAAAGTACAGCTGGATTGGATGGAACTAGCAAAGCACTGGTTGGGCCTACCGTATCATAACATGGAATCGACGGCTACATATGACCATTTTAAAAAAGACGAGAACTAAAAGAACTTATTCCTGCCTATCACTTGGATTTAAGAGCTTGAGATTTATTAACATTTAATCTATAGGGCTATGAAGACTAGACGTGATAAATAACCAAATTATCAATGGAATAGAAAACTTATTTTGAGGGATGCGCTAAACATTGAGTCACATTAAAACTAATTAACCGAAATTTATTTCGCGTATTAGCATAGTTTAATACTCTCCAGATAATTCACGTTTAAATGCACACTGCAACTGTAATTGGTACGTGAGAATACGACCCGTGCCAGGAGTTGCTAGGCGTCCATCAGTGCAGTGACAAGGCACTACCAATGCACGACTCGCGCAACACAGCCAACATCGAAAAGAAGCACGCAAGCTATGGCTGCAGAAAAAACAACGGCGAATCTCTGGGGGAGAAACGTAAAATACCACGCAGTATTGCCCCTGCCGTAAATTGCGTTTCGAAACTAAACGGGTTATAAATTTAAAAAGTTCGTATGAATTAGAAGAAAAATCAGCATCTTCATTCTTAAAGTACCAAGAAGCCTCGGACTGAATTCCCACACGAATTACAGGTCCGCAAAGAGCAGGCGACACTCGACCTGGCAGCGAACAAGGCGTAGGGAGTAAGAGACACGTGACTTGGGACGACGCCTGCTGGAGCCGCAAGACTACCTGCTGTGACACTACAGTCGCCATCCTTGGCACACATCCGTCCACCTCCTCCCAGCTGCTCGAACACGATGAATTACTGGTAGTACAACCTGCTTCCACTTGACATCGCCGCAAAATGTTAGCAGCAACGGTGATCACAATCACCTTAAGAACATTCTCTACAGTCATGGACACCGATTGACCTTGGCAATCGAAGAAACCGATCGATTGTGCTTCAATCGAACCGATCGAAGCAATCAGTGTTGTACACAAACAACATCGATTGCTTGGAACATTTGCTTCAACAGAAACAACATTCACGAAGTATACGATGGATATCAAATACACGCGAAAGAACATCAAACATTAGATTGGCGAGGGAGAAAGAAAAAATGAAATAAAAACACAAAGATTCGAACATTATTCGAACACTGCTTCCAACACGCATTCTTATCCCTTAACCGCCTGGTGTGACTCTCAAGTCGCACTTTAGTTTAACATTTACGTCACTTTAACATTACTTTTATGGGCTGAACCTCCTTTCCAACATCCGGTAACAAGGGTGATACGCAGGCATCTGCTACAGTATACCGTCATTTTCTTTATTCGAACATTGCTTCCAACACGCATGAACAAAAAGAAGCAAGTTCACTACGAGAATTAAATTCAGGCCGTAAGGGCACCCCATACTGAGTTTAAATGCTGTACACCAGATCAGTACGGAGCAACGCTATCATCGCTCCTGCAGAATTTGCCCCATAGCCAATACATTTGAAAGCAACAAGTGTCGTCAGCATACGTCTTACCCCGCCTCCCCTCCGCCTCCTCTGACACGCCGTAACAGAAGGGACACAATCCAAACTTCCCAACATCGGAAAATGAAATCATTTCATCGAGTCACACTGATGATATTGAAGCACTTCGGTCTCGTTCCGAAGTTAGAATCGCGGTAAGGTGGAACTAAAGTAAAAAAATCAATGCTTGCGCATGCTGGCCGGAGCTGGGATATTTAACTCAGCGATTTTTTGAATACTCAACTATAAAAATAAATTTCCTTTCCCTAAATTGCACGAGGGCCCATGGTTAAGATTTCACTAAAAGCAGTTGATTGGTTTTGAAGTTTCACGAATTTCAGGTTATTTTGTTTTCGTACCGATTTCATCTTCCTCTTGAGCAGTGACTTCCTCAGTAGCAGACTCGTACACCCCGCAGCCAAGGACTCGGGCCTCAGGAGACCGAGGGCATCGGCATTACGGTCTCGAGGCACACAGTGAAGCAGCTGATGCAGCACAAGGCAGGTCTTGAAGGACTGCGTTCACTCAATACTACAGCGTTAGCAAATAAATTACAGCTTTAGCGTGAATTTCAACATAAGATGAGTGGTGACACGAATGATGACTCCTCAAATCGGATCAGAGCACACAAATGAAATGACACTACAATGACAACAGCCAGCACAAATTTGTGCCCTAGTCTGCAGCGATAAAAATATTCAAGAATTCGTCTTCGTTACCTCGTCTTCATCAGAGCGACACCCTCACCTGTACTTCACCAACTGAACACAAAATTTGAAAAGTTCCTGATTGTCCCATTAGAAACCCAAGAAGTTTACGAACGCTTCGATGACACACGTGTTTCACATCCAGCCCGTGCGGGAGCTCGGTACCGCTTGGTTACACGCTCAAGTTTTCTCCTCAACACGACGGCTGCAAAGGCGCTCAGCCTAACACCTTACGTAAGAACATCACTTCGGGAGTAGGGGACAGAAAACCTCTCTTTCTCTTAGTATACTTCCTCTTAGTATACCCCTCTTGGTGAAGGTTACTTTCTCGAGCTCCAGGGAGATATCAAGGTACATTACGTAGGGTAGAATAATTTAAAACATTGAACCTCAACCACGGGGGGACTCTTCTACTTTGAATTGTTTGCAAGTTGCCATCGAGAGCTTCCTCACGTTCAATGAAGTGATCTCCACTCAAACGTTCTTGCTTGAATTTCATACTAGCTCGACTCTTATACAGGAGACTCCAGCCGCACAAAAATGTAACAACGACACTGGTATGTCAGCCGAATTATTCTCTTAAGCATTGCAACTTCGAATTTAACCTTACGTATACTATATACGATAGAAAAAAGATGCCAGTCGAGGAACTTGTTCCTGTTAATCAACATGAAATTTCCGGATGAATAAGCCCTACAAAACCAACGGCAGAGTTCCATATTGACGCAAACACTAAGATACTGAAGCAGAGGAAGTACCACTACTAAATACATGACGGACGTGTGCAATATTCCACTCGCGATCAGTACCGAGGCCGACCCCACATATGTGGGCGATATCAGTTCAGATTCCACGCCTCCCTACATGAAATATGCTTTCCAAATGCACTGCACAAACCCAGGGCCGTGGACTCAATCACGGCAATATTTTAACTATGGTTGAGGTGGCTGACGAACCCCTCATAGTTTCCTCACTATCGCGAACAAATGAGAGATAAAGTAAACTACATAGACATCCTCCAGCGTCGAAATCGATATAAATAGTAAGAGACCAAGAACAAATCTAAATCGTATCAAACTCATAAATAGCAACTTTCCTGTTATCCTCAGATCGATCAATCAACCACCACGTTTTGAGAAATTATTTAGAATAAACCAAATTCTGTCCCACAACACAAAGCTCGAACAACTCAATGCTGTAGAGAAAGCTCTAAAATCGACAGGACAATGAATTATAAGTACACAAACGAGTTGAATCGTTGCTTAGAAGTGGCACCGAAGTCTAACAGCAAAAATGTCAGATCACGGTGAAGGGGGCAGGAACGCCCAGCTGAGACCATTTACCGGCGGTTGTGACGCTAACGCGCCCACAGCGCACTGACAATGCTGACAGCACAGGCTGCCTGGTAATGATAATGAACTTATAATAACGACGGCAAAATTGACAATGTTGACAACACAACTGACAAAGCTGACAACACGACTGGCAATGCAGACAGCACAACTGGCAATGCTGACAGCACAACTGGCAATGCTGACAGCACAACTGGCAATACTGACATCACAACTGGCAATACTGACTGCACAACTGACAATACTGACAGCACCACTGACGATGCTGACAGCACAACTGGAAATGCTAACAGCACAAGCTGATTGCAGTTGGAGTACAAAAAAGTGGCCGAAAGCAACGTCCGCGAGAACGAGACCAAAATTCAATTCAAATAACACTACCTACTTCACAGGAAAACGTCATCACAACTGGTAAAGACGTACATGAACTCTTAGTGCATGTTGTAAACAATAAAAATAGAATGCGCAACACTTTTACACCTATATCCCTCAAGAGCAGTAAAGATTCAGTATACGTTCACTTCGGTCTCGATCATTTGCACAAGATACGCTGTTGAGCAACATCAAAAGTGGAACATACATGTCAAATGGCACAAATGAAGTCTAAAAAGCATTACTATCAGTTCAAGATATAAACTTGAACCGACCCCTGTGCGTGTTCATATCAGTAAAACCGATATTTTTTTCAAAAGACGTGTTCAACCAATTTCCTGGAAACAACGAAAAAATTCTAGAATTTATTGCAAACCTTGAGCCTTGACTCACTTTTAAAGAGACAAGTGCCACAGCGTACAAAGTGTGTAAAAATTAAATGAGTACCTAACAGACATCTCAACAACAAACGGCATACAGAGGCGTAACAAAGGCGGCAAGTATGTAGATTCCTAGAAAACGACGTGCTTATGCATTGCGCTTGATTTGCGAGAACAACCTTCAGGTGAATGCCAGTGAGATCGCTGCGGCAATCTGTGCACTTTTTCTTCAGCCATTGGGGTCAGTGAACTTAGTTTATTCTAACAATTATAAAGGGTGGCGCAAAAGTGAGGTATTCTTGCATGAAATTGTGTCCTAAACATTTGTTAACGTATCAGACTCCAAATATTAACCTACAATATGGATCCTGGGCGTCCCTTATTATAATAATAAATAACCAACGTAATATAATGCACCCCGTTCGTATCCCACATGGCGCAGATACACCTGAGCTGCTCACGTTCACACTTCGACTCGCACAGAGACATCTTAGGAGAGAGGGGGAGGGTGAGAAATTTAACCTAAGAGGGACACCTCATTTTTTAAAAAGAGTAAAATACTACGCACATATTCGTTCACATTTTACGCACGTGCGTACATATTCACTCCATTCCCGAACGGAACAATAACTCACGCCTAAACTGTACCATTTTTAACAGCCATAATTCTTAACAACGGTCCCTGTAGGGATAACAGCCTAGTCTGAGAATTCTTGCGGACTAACACAAGTCTCGTTATAACGCCAGACTAAAGCAGACGTGTCGCGTCACGATTACGTCAAGACCTCAACAGTCCACTCACAGTTCCGTGCTCAGTCCACAGCACACAAATTCGCAATTTCCATTCACACACATGCCAGTCCCTCAGTGTCTCCTCTCACTTCACCCTCCCTTAAACTGGGTTCACCTCTCGACAGCCGCCCTGTTTGCTCTGATTTCATCGACCCTTAAAATAGATAGTACCAATTTATACTCATAAGTTATTTTCACCGCACGAAAAGCGATCATCATGGATGCATGAAAAAAGTATCATACAATCACCAAAAACTGTTGCCTCAGAATAAAGTAAATAACTTCCTTTATTTAGAGGGTCAGCACAAAAACCCCATTACGAATCCATTTAAGAGACGCCAGAAGTTATTAGCAGTCTCGCAGCTATGAACTACCTCCTTTGATGCAGCCTAATCCTCTCCAAGCGACAGACACTCAACTCACACGTCGAGGAGATGTAATCGTTGTGATGTAAAATTAATTCGTGCATGTACTCGTGCTATGCAGTTCACAAGCTGAACGGAATTAGTCTCCTCTTGCGAGTGAAGGCTGACAACTAATTATAATTTCAGAAAATGAGTCCTCTAAAATAATACGAGCGTACTTTGTACAAATCTGATCCATTATTAGTTAGTTTAAAGCTCCCCACCCACATGAAATGTAATCTAAAGAGGGTGAAAAGAAAACGGGACCATTTAGCATGGACTGCACAAAACGTGGAATCTATGCACAGGTGTGTTCCTACACCGGATCCCCTGAGCATAAAAAAAGCAAGTTGAGAAGGCAGAGAAAGACGAAGACATACCGAAGAAAAGATGAAAATCGAAAAAATGCGAAGTAGTGCGAAAGATATGTCCAAAACTATCTACAGCTGAGGTAACCTAACATGACTGCCCTGGGGTCGTCTGTCCCCACAACATAGGGTAGACAAACCANAATCCAAGCCTAGGGGGGTGTTCCCTGCCCCCTGCTATAGCCACTGCCCTTCAAGTCGTGTAAAAATAGAGTCAAAATTGCAATGATATTTCAAAACAAAGTACCTGTAATATAAATCAAACACAAGAAAGCTCTTATACAACCATATTAGTTCCAATTACTCACAAACAACACTGCATTATACTCTTGAGTTATATTTTCACAATTCGCTTCGTAAACTTGTAAATCGAAACAACGCATAAACCGCCAAACAACCAGCAAATATACACACAACTTTCTTACATAACTTCCCCAAAATATACCCGCACTAAAAGTATCGAGCCGCAAAAGCAAGACGTGACCTTACCTCGCACACCAATGCAACAGAATTGAGCACCGCAGCACACCGGGGACCATCAGAAAGAAGCACTCACCGGCTGAAGCTCATCGCGGCTACGGGAGCGGAAGACCTGCCGGCCCGCCATCTCACTGATGCGCCAGTCTTACCTGCACACCATCGTGTTATTAGCGTCAGGTCACTGGCAAAGTCAACAAAGCAAGCAAGCGAGAAGTGAAATGTAGTTCCCTGATGGCACACAGAAATAATGACGTTGCAATGCAATACAAAAGAATCAATACAAAAGAACCTGTTGTCCGTAAGGTGAACACGTTCCAAGAAACACACTCCCAAGCAGCAGGGATATGGACCCGGAGTCTAAGTCTAACAAAACTACGGCTCCGGGACTAAAGCCATAAAATTGTTCTTTGGTTCCACTTCCCGGCTCAAGAGCTCACGCCGAAGCTGCAGGTGGGCACACTTCCCCAACGCGCGCCAGAACACCGAGTTAGTTACCTTAGATACCTTGGTGATGTTAGTGCCTATTGGGGTGCCTACTTCCTAGTTATCTCGAATATCTTGAAGATGTTTGGGCCTCTATGCCCTGGCCCCACTGGAGTGCCGCCGGTAGTTACCCACAACTGCGGGATCGACTTCTTACACAATCCAACAGCTCCAAGGGTATTCGGTAACCTATATCAGCACATTTTACATTATTTGATGGTTGTAACAGGGTTTTTGAAGGATCGGCAAACGCCTGGGCAAAGAAAATCTTTTTGCACTATCATTCACACTCCGGACTTATTTTTCTCATTTAGATTGCATTCACAATGATAAAGCGCACTTTATTCCGGGAGTTTTGCCTATTGCATTTTCCTTGACAGTTTAACCTAATTCAAAAGAACCTGTATCGTACATCAAACTTGTTCATAGAGGATATTATAAAGTTCAATTTCTCCTTTCCAATAGCATATTTTACCTTTATCTACATCAGTTAGCAAGAATATATTTCCCCTGAATTTTTTCCAACTTTTTCAGATATAAAACATCAGAGTAGAACAAAATACTCGACCTAAATGTTATTCATTTAGTTAGCAGTTGTTTCAAGGGCAGTGAAAATAGGAAAATCGCGTTCAAAGAAAGACAGACGATGTACGATACCCACAACACAGCGAGCTTTGTTTCTTTTCTGCCGATCTAGTTTTGCACTCCCAACCCTTTTCCACTTCTGCATTCGCCCACGTCCGGCCCTGCCGCAATCCAGCAGCATCGCCCCTCGAATCACGCATCAAGTATCCTGATCCTCCAGCCGGTAGCACATTTACATCGAGCACCTGCCCGCCACCGAGACAAATTGTCCTCAGTTTCACGTCCCTTGTCCACCCCATTACCTGAATAATTCGGTTTACCGAAAAAGTAAGCTTCCATTTACGAGTACACATCCATATTCACAGATCGTCCCGTATTGCTTAGTACATCATTTTTCACCTAACTATTAGGTAAACCTTTCCGTATAATGTACTCGTACATATTACAATATTCTTCATGATTTGCAAAGCACTTCTTGAAATTCAGGCCCTTTTCATTCTTGTTTCACTCACTTGTTACACTTGGTATTGATTTGTAAAGCAAGCACTTTCTACATTGCTACGTCATTCTCGCGTTTCTTTCAATAAGTGGCAAAAACTAAATACAAAAAACTGGGCAACGGTCATTCAATGTGTGAGGAAATGATCCCTTTGCTATGTGAACAAGGAGCAACAGCAGCTGCTGCACCTCCCACTGCCAGTCCGGTTGGTTGCAAACCACTTCTATCACACGATGCACGCTAGTCTTGGCAAGAATGGACGACACACAAAAGAAAACTGGCACGGTAGCGCAGACCTCAACATTTTCAGCGTCTGCGATTTGAATCACGTCTCGTCAAACGTGCCTTGCGGTAATCGAATATTTTGCTCGGTTATCATGTAGTACTACTAAGTGAGCAGAGAACAATCTCCCATATGCTTCCTGTCCTACGGCCAACACCTAAATAACTAACTGGTACAAGTAAGAAAATTAATTTTTTGAAATTTTAAGTTCAGCTCGATAAATTATAATTTCCTATAAACGAACGCTATTTAGAAAATGGTTAAAAGAAACCATGAATTAAATTCTTAGTGATTCTAACATTAATACATCATGAAGTTAATTGTTTACTATCGACTTGTGAATACTTCGACTCGGCAACAGCTCTCCTCAGAGGGGTGCGTCTACAGGCCTTTCAAAAGGCAGCTAAAAACTTCTACCTACTCCGAGTTGTGTTAATATTCAACTTAGCGTGCTAATCACAACTTCACGCTGATAGATAGGCCGGTGAATTAGAAACACGACTGACAGTCACAACGTGACATCCACACTTATTTTTAAAGTTGTAGTTTTACTTATTGAAAACTAGAGTTACACCATGCTTTGTATGTCAGTGATTGCAGAATGAATTATTTTTTCTCAGACTAAAGGAATGGTGGCGAAATTTTGATAAGCGCGTCGATACCGTCCCATCCAAACCAGTTTTACAAGGCAGGGTGTGACTACAAAATTCACGTTCTCAAATCGTGTGATAGGTTACTATGAGAGAGTAGTAATTACAGCATTACATTTTTAAACCTTTCTCTTTCGAATTTCTGCTCCCTAGCCTAAAAAATATTTTCACAATAATTTATTTAAATTTATATAGTAAAATATCTAATACTTCATCTTCCTCGGCAAAACCAAGATTGGAACTGAAAGAAGATATTGTTTACAAGCTATTAACACGAACAAATTCCATATTTATAGTGTGATTTAGACCCGCTAATATGAAATTTATCATAGTTAATTCGATCAGAGTGAAGGAGTTGGACAGAACATTGCATTATAACACGAGAGCAGTAATTACAGCATTATATTCTTAAATGGGATACATATTACATTATCACATGAGAGCAGTAATTACAACATTACATTTTTAAATGACATATCACATTATCACATGAGAGTAGTAATTACAACATTACATTCGTAAATGGCATATCACATTATAATATGACAGCAGTAATTACAACATTACATTCTGAAATGGTACATTACATTACAATTTGAGAGCAGTAATTACACCATTACATTCTGAAATGGTACATTAAATTACAATTTGAGAGCAGTAATTACAGCAGCGACGCGCAGACGGGAGTGCCGTAGTCGAAGGTTAGCCCCTCTCTCGAGCCTCGACACACTCCGGCTTAAACCTAAATGGTGTAAGGTGTAGGTAACGCCCTCAACATACAATACACAGTTGTTATCAGTGCATTGCCCTCTTGTTGATGAGATATCGGCCATTAGTCAAAAACCCGAAAAATTGACGTCTAATATGGCAAGCAATGCTGGAAACACCTTACATGGATGGAATAACCCACATAACGTCGAAACGATCATTAAATGTGTAATGAGAAAGATGGTAGGAGTGAACTTCATGGTAATCAACAAAACACAAAAGAAATTAAGAACATTGACACGTGAAACAGAAGAGCATTCACTTCACTACAATAAGCAAAACAAGCCGTGTTACACGTACTCACCAACAGTCTTAAAAATAAACTATCTTTCTCCAGTTTCTTATACTTGAAAAACAATTGAGCACAAAGAAAATATTGGAAACTAAGAAATGATAAAGCTTGATGATAAAACTGTACTGGCAGTGTTGTCGTTAAAACTGAGGTACAGCTCTCGCTTTCCCACCGCTCCAAATTCACATGAGCAGCGTTAAACAGACCAGCGCGGCAGGGGCGTACAGTTCTTTAACAGGTCCAGTTATGGTCACCAGTGGCACACCACACAAGTTCCAATTCCTACATGAACTGCAGGGCAACGATAATGATCACAAAACTCACAAGGACACACATGTGAAGCACTGCACCGCACAGACGACGTGTGCACAACTGCCAGTCCGATAAACGGCCGAGCACCAGCAAGCAACAATTCAGTACATGACTTATCACAAAACTAAAACGAAGATGCCGCGATAAGGAGATACATTCACTGGTGCAGCCTGTAAACTTCATCAGACGTCACAACTGACCAATTACGAAAGACGACGTGATCATATGGCTATTTCAAGTCATTATGTACCGTAAACATGGCACAAATAAATGCTTCGCTCGCTAGATTGTTGGCCAAAGCCGATAGATTCTTTGAAATGAACTTATGCCAATGCTGAAATGCACCGTTTTCTTTCAGTTACACTGACAACAAAATTGTCACCATTTCAGGTATTGAAGCCTATACTTGCTTTAAGAACTACGGCACCTCACAAGAGAATCTGAACAAATAAACGTAGTTACTCCGTTTCAAGCGGCGGAACTATACAGAGATCCCTCAAAAATCCGGCCAATATAACTACACGTCTACATGCAGTCGCCATGTTGTTTTTATCTGCTACGTTTAAGCAGCCCCTACCATTTGTAAGAGTAAATCTAAACAAGTCGCCAAGAGCGGTGGAGACGCTTCATAGACAATACTGAAATATTAAGACGATTTCAAAATTTTCAAATTGATTAGGTACACTGCCGCTTATAAGGGCTTAATATCCTTCCGTGATCTCAAGTAGATGGAAAGAGTAATATCAGGAACTACAACAAAACAGTCTGTGCAAGTTTACAAAAGACGGTACCATTAAATTGAAGGCCAGTAAACTGGGAAGATGTCGAAATACAGAAGAAGTAGTAATAGTAGTAATAGCATAAATTGCAGTGCTCCAGTGACTAAAACTATGTAGCATCGAAAGTGGAGGGACCATTTGGTATGGGCTGTAGAAAACAGGGAATCTATGTGCACGGTGTCTTCCCACACAGGATCCCCTTCGCATAGAAACAGCAAGTTGAGAATGAAGAGGGCGAGTCGGGACAAACGAATGCACGCACACAACACAAACACATGCATACTGACAGCAACAACACGGCACACCAAATGCGAGATAATATCCATCTCAAGGAAACCAAGGATACATTTGTGTCTCGACATGTAAAGCACAAGAGAATATACTACTCATAAGAAGTTTACTACTGCCGTTCCACGACTATTTCAACACCACTTGTATGTGCATCAGGTAGACGAAAAACAACGAACACAACGCAGACGCAAAAATCCAAATTAGAGATACTCGTGCACGAGGTCCAAAAAATGTGGCAGAAACGGTCATTTCCCCCGAGATAGGAGGCAGAAAAAACAAGATAGGTCTTATCTACCAACAAAACATCTGGCATGGCTTATGGCAAAAATGCTGCTGAAGCTATCGTGGGTTACAAGAGACTTAATGATGCGCGGTCGCCAAGGTTCGCTGACGAGAACAGCCAAAGCGGTACACATGAAGGGGGGGGGGTGAACTCTGGCGGAGCTGCATAATGATCTAGCGGAGATATAACCCTACACATGGAGCACGAGGATAAGAAAAGCGCGTTAACAATGAGTTCAACGCTCATAACATGACGACAAAACCTAAATTATCTCCTCTGATAGAAATGATAGGTAGATAAGATTAGATTATGTTAGTTTAATACTCACTGTCCACATGAACCGTGATTTAATGAAAGAGAAGACAAGGGATAATTTAGTGTGGTCCAGCAGGCCAAGAAACTGGACCACTTTTCAGAATATTTCGATATTAGCTTTAGTAACGTCAGTAGCACCAGCAGAATATTCACAACCGATCACATGAAAGAGGCCCGACTCCACCTGAGCTCTCCAAAAAAGAAAAAACAACAACACTTAAATAAGACTGCTTACAAAAACGCAACTCATCGATACATGGAAACTTCCACGCCCGGGAACCCCCGCACCTCGTTTGGAGTACGCCGGAATAAATACTCCTAACTTCGAAAGATGCCTCAGTGCAAACGCGGTCTAAACTTCGGTGAAAACCATGCGATGGGACGTCGCCACGTTGTGAAGATGTCATCCTACAAGATCCACATGAAGGAGCTTCCTTCTCGAGCCGAAAGTCATACGAAGCATACAAGAAAGACGTTACTGAATGGAATGAACGACTGCGAACAGCTAAATATCACGAGATGAAATACTGCTCCCTGTTCGAAGATATTTCATTCATCAAAATGATAGGGTTCTTCCTACATGCCACACGTAGGTCTCTTACAGGTAAAGAAAACTTTTCAAAACGTACACAGCTTAAGTGGCGACTTCGACAGCCATTTCATACGAGTTCCCTTCTCATTTCAGGGCTTCAAATGCAGACATTTAAATTGACTTTAAGCGACGGCATTTTATGCACTAATACCGCGGTGCAATGTAGAGAGCACTGATGACATTTGGAGACTTCAACAAGACGGAGCGACGAGCAATACAACCGTTGAGAAAACTGTGTTTACTGCCTCTGCCTGCGCTGCTGAGCGCCGCCTAGCAGAAAGTTCTCTGCTACGTTTCGCATATCGTTTAAAATCATATCGAGAAGTATGTCGTTTAAAAAAGTCGCGAAGTTGTTCGGTTAACATTTCTTACTGTCTGCGCAAGGTGAAGAGCGAAATACGAAACTTTCATGAATTTTTAAGTTTCTGAGAATATTCAAGTCCTCCTAACATCAACATGGGGTGAAAAATTGAGGATCAATACCAATCACCGCAGGGCATTTCGTTAGTATCGATATTGAGTATAAGCAAGGTTCAAGACCCCATATCTGCACTCACAAAAATTTAGAAAGGTTCGAACGCCCTCAGCGAGCGACGGAGGACAACACTCGTAATAATATCTTACCACGCAAAAGAGACCAGGTTTGCTCGTCGTTATTTTCACATAATGATATCCACAAGAAAAACTCCCTACTGTTAATCATTACTCGCGAAACATCTGGCTATTCACTAGACGTTTCATCGCTTTCACACTAGCCTTTTTCAATTAGATAATTTCGAGCTCCATCACGGTTACAAGAGCCATCCCAAAAAGTATCGTCCCACATCACCGATTAAAAATAGGCCTTATATTTAACACGGTAACGAGGCCGTGGACTCCAAATAAAGCGAGAGGGCCACATCACGACGAGAATACTCAAAAGGAAAAGGAATGGAGCATCACTCCGACAGAGCTTACGACGCAGCTGAAGACAGCCATTAGCGGCGATAATGAGGGCGTGGCCCCGACGACGAGGGTCTCTTCTGCACGGTAAGGCACGCATACAATTGAAAAATTATGAAAATCAGTCATGACACGAGGCCGATTTGAATTAACCTTATCTTGTGCACCACCCAGGCCCAAGAGAACGAAAGAGTAGCCGTGTAGAACGCGTAACCTCTTGGTTTTTATGTTAAACGAAACGCACAATATCGGAGCATAACAATGCTAGTGATCTACAGAAATGAATAGAATATGGCAATAGAAATGAGCCAGGTGGCGCATTCTTGGGTTTTAACCCAAGTTTTGCGTCGTCAGACACCCATCACGCACTGGCTGACAAGGAAGCAACACGGAGGAAGAATGGAGTACTTTTGACATTTGTGGTCGAATTTCAGGGAAGGTCATACCATTCAACTTTAACAAGTTATACTACAATTTCAAATTAATGTACTAAGATTATTTTTATTATGTTCCTGGTTTTACCACTACAGTAGCGATGCTCGATATGCGCTGGTTTATCGCGTTAGGTTTTGCGTCTGGGGTGTAAATAGGCTGTAAGTCAGTGTAGTCACCACCAGGGTCGTACTTCATTCTCGGCCTGTCCAATATAATATGAATTAATGAAGGAGTAATTGATATAGACAGAAGAGAAAACTTGATTAGCAAAATTAACACTCAAATCGAGTGTAACAGCAAATGTGCAAAAAAAAGCAGTTAATGAACCCTTTCCTTCTGACCATAGCCAAGTAACCTTAACATGTTTTGCCATTTTCAGTAGGAAACAAAATCCTATGAAAATTCGAACTACCTACTATTACAAAGTTGGAACTTCAATAGTAACGTCAAGCCGTCCCCACGGCAAACTAATAAATTTCGAGTGAAAAAAGTTTTCAAAACTTTACTCCGATGAGACAAGCTACTGGCAGCTTTCCAAGCAACTAAAAATCATCACAACACCGACTGTCCGTCTCGTCATTCCCAAGGGAGAAAAAGACCTGCCACTACGCCCTCCCAAGTTCCGTTACCAGAACTATACTGAGCCGACAAACATGCGCTGATACCGTCGGTCAGTGCCTATTTTTTTATCCAGTCGGCCGAAGAAATGACCCACGGGTGGAACGACGTATTTATTTATCAAAAACTCCGCCGGTTCGGGGTATAGAACAGAAGACCTTTTGCCTGGGAAACAATCACGCTATCAGTTGCACTACGGCAGCCGAACCTCGTGACATTTCCCACATCGCCAAGTAAACAGGGAATTTGGAGCAGCAACAGTGACAACTGGCAGGAGACCCCAACGTGTTCAGATGTTCTACTGGCGGCAGATGAACTCCACATTGATGACCTCAAACCTCGCAGCCCATCGGAGACACGGCAGCTGTTCACACTGAGGAGCTCAGCTAATGCGTAAACATGTAGAGAACTTGGCTAAATTCGAGGATAATATCCCACAACTGATATGAGTGTAAACTAAATAATATTCGAGGATAAGGTCCCACAACTGATGAGTGCAAACTAAATAATATTCGGGGATAAGGTCCCACAACTGATGAGTGCAAACTAAATAATATTCGAGGACAAGGTCCCACGGCTGATATGAGTGCAAACTAAATAATAATATTTTCTGCATGTCGTCGTATCCGTAGAAAAAAGTCACCAGTATTAAACAGAACTAAACGCTCCCAATAGCGGAATTTGTGAGAAAAACCATGATACAAGAAATCATTTCTCATCTTGACGCATGTGCAACATCTACCTACACGACCATCCTACTCCCACTCCCACCACGCCTTCTACAAGGAATGCAAAGTTCCAAGACACGCCGAAGAATAGTTCCCGCCACTGCGTCCCCCTGAGGGGCACTAAAACCAAAACATAAATGTCAACTACGTACACTGAGCCTCTAAATATCGTATACAGATCTCCACAAAGCCTACTTCAAGCCTTAAATAGCATTCAGCGCGCTCGCTCTCAGGAAGAAATAGAAGCCAGGGACAAATTCCCGCCTGCAGTTGCGCAAGCGGCAAGACAGAAGAGGACAGGCGCCAGTCCATGAGCGGGCAACAGAAGCAGACGAGGCAGCGCTGCATTCCTCCTGCACTGCCCCAACAATTAGCTATGATGTCACAGCGGCTCCTGCCCCACACACACACTCACGCCACGCTCGTGTGCCGGGCAGCTCCGTCACAACGTTCGACTAGGACCACCTGCCGCACTCGCTGCCACGGAGCACTTCTCAATGGATCGATGGCTACACTCCTTGAAAGGCTCGCTTTATGGTCAATATTTCAGTGTAGCTCTATCTATGCAGGACATGTCTTGTTTCAAGATCTTGGGTGTAGTTCCTGAAAGCTTCTTCGCCATATCTATACCGAAAAATGGGCTTAATGGCAAGTTTTCTTTCACGCAATCCATTGTTCAAATATAATAAATTCCTCACATTCTGACTGACCAGACGAGGGATTTTTCAAATTAGGATTTAGCTGCTATGCCTTACCACGCAAGTCTCAACCGAAAAAATAAAAAGCTATGAAATGTTCAAAAAATTATGGAAAAAAATGCTAATTAACATCCATCATCAATGGACACTAATACCAAACCCTACTTAGAAAAACCCCAGAATTCAGGCTCAAAAAATAAGGATCCTGAGATCCTACTCAAACATTTTACAAGTATGTGAAGGGTCTTCAACTAAAAAAGAAAGATTTATTGATATTGAAATGCTAGTAAAAACCTAAAAAAAACTTGACAAAGGGGAAATTTTACCCAAGTGTCTGGCATAGTGCTTCTGAGCACAGAGAGCTGCACAGCATTTACCTTCATTTCAAATTTAAGCCTGTGTGAAATGAATAGTGTGCCATCTACTCTTTTCCAAGCTGCCAAAAAATAGACACGTCCCAAGTTTTTTTTAAAACTCAATCAAGGCTGCACAACTAATCTTGAATTTCAAGGATGCCCCTGGAGCTTAATGTGAAATTTGAATTATTTTTTCATCTTTTCCACCTTTGCTCCATACAACACAAAAAACACCAGAGTCAGCACACCTGCACGACACAAAAATGGCAACAATTCTGCAATGACATCAGGACTCCTTTCAGTCCTCACAATGCCAGGGTTTTCCCGCAATTTTATAATTCATCTCTTTAGGGATTGTTCAACTTGCTCTATGCGGCATACAATCTTGCGAGTACAGAAAGGTCCAGCCTGTCCCTCGCATCCCCACTAAAATGGAACAGACAAGGTAAAACTTCAACATCAGTTATATGGATTGATTTGAAAATCTTTAGAAGAAGTTTAACATTGCTATTTCTTAAGCATAAAGTCCAATATAACAAATTTTAATACATATTTGGAGCACTAGAAAAAGAGAAACACAGAAAATACTTTATACAAGGAGTTCAGAAAAGACCACACCTCTGTAAAGCCTAAATAAATATTTTATTTTCCAAAGAATAATTAAAAACTATATAACATTAAGAAGAGAAAATTTGGAAGATATTATAAGTCTTAATTACATTTTAAAAATAACATTTACAAGATGATTCCCATCCTGTACAATACATTCTTCACATCTTTGTTTTATGCTGGTGTTAACATATTGCAACATGACGATCAATAATGCTAATTTATCTTCTAATATTATTGTTTAGTCCATCAATATTTTTAGGGTTATTTTTTGATACTTTTCCTTTTAAACCACCCCATAGAAATAATTAAGCATAAAAAGGTCTGAAGATCATGCAGGCAATTCAATGGGACTGCTTCTTGAAATTGATGTTTGAAAACTCTTGCTTTAAATGAACAGTATTGGCACCTGCTGTATGAGCTGTAGCTCCATCTTCCAAATCTATCAAATTTTCTCTTTCCAAAGGTATGTAGTTTTTAAATATTACTTTAAGAATAAAATATTTATTTACAATTTACATGGGTGGAGTCTCTTCTGAACACCTTGTACATATGCAGACATACTTCTTAAAGTTTATCACAGTAAATTCTGTAAGACTTCAGTATATCAAATTAATGGCCTCAAAATAAAATCTGTAGCAGCAGGAAAACATTGAACAGTCCTATTTAATTGGGTAGAAACATCCTGAACTAAACTATACCTACAACTTACCTTTCAACAAGTCATCCCAAAAGGCTGTAGCTAGGTTTTACAATAAAAAGGCAGCTGTTATCTTCTTGAAGAATAATTTGAGTATCCAAAAGTAGAGCTTCCCTCTGACATTCTTGTGCACCTCAACACTCAACAGTGCTTTTCAAGTAGTAGTACAAAGAGATGGCATACTAGATGCTTGGACTGTAGCATAATGTTTAGGGTTATCTTTATGTGTTTCCATTGCATGGTTACAAGCCCTGCTGTAACTTCTACAGCCTCCTAATGGTCCCCCTCCCAACTTTTGAAACTTCAACACCTTCTAATGCCCTGTGATGCAGCCCTACCTACTGTTATGCAGCCCTACACACAGTGATGCAGCCCTACACACAGTGATGCATCCCTTCACACAGTGATGCAGCCCTACACACAGTGATGCAGCCCTATACACAGTGATACACCTCCACGCCTAGCTGAAGTTTTCTTAGATCTTGAACAAAGGCCTAGCAAAACATTAGAATGTGATTGCAGTAAAGCAAAGACCTCATTATTGCCTTCCCACATATCATGATGCAAATTTACACTTAAACATTAATTACAAAAAAGTAATACTTAATATTTACTTCAATGTGGCAAAATGCACAGAAGTTCCTATTTATTGCATAGCCTTCATTTTAGTATCACTGGATAGGATTTTTTTCTGAGGCAGTAACCTATTTTCAAAGGGTCTATAAAAGAAGAAAATTGTGATAAATTAGTGTATATTGTATAACTTGTCTTCTACTCTTATGCTCCTTTCTACTTCTATAAGATTACATTATGTTATGTTTAGATGAATTGTTTGTTTTTTAGTGACAAAAGTAACATGCATCATAGATGTAGTCAGAACTTGTCAATGTTGTTCTAATTTACTAAGAGTTTGTATTGTTATGTTTTATTAGTATGGAAATGATTAAAATATGTTTTTACATAACTCTTTCAATGCTTCCAAACCATTAAGAAATAGGTTTCAATTATTCATAAAAAATTCTACTCTATAACTTCAAAATGAAGCTTGTATGACAAATAGAATGCTCTGCATAGTTGGCCACAGAAAAGTATGCATCAACCAGAGTAATACTTGTTGCTGACTGGTCTTCTAATTTTCCTTTTTTAATTTTTTTTTAAATCTTTAAGATGTTTCAGATAGAACTGAAAGCATTTATTACATCTTTAAACTGATATTGTTGATAAAAGGCACACAGTAAATATGTTTACATAACCAAGGTCTTCTGAAAATTGCCAGTTCTCTGAATGGATAAATCTTCTTGTAACTACAACAAAGAATTAGTCATCAAAAATAGCCTCTGGGCAGCAAATATAACATACACAGAATATGCTAAAATTTTTAAATACATAATGGAAGCAGCCTAAGAATTAATATCGTATATAAATAAAAATAAACCTACCAGTATTATGTACCCATAATACCTCTGTGACAGCATGAAAGAAGGAAAGAGAAGCAAGACACTTAAAAATTAGAGATACAAAAACTTTCCCTACCTGTTAACTAAATGACATGAAACCACCACATAGCTTCTTTATCATTACAGATTACTGTAGAAAACCCATTGCCAAACAACATTCCACATGAGCATTTGAGGTTTAAGCTACCTTTTTTAATGGAAACACTCCATGGTTCCTTGAAAATTGTTTTAGCCCAGTGATAAGTCAAACCCTAACTTTCCAGCTGTGAGCTTGAGACAGTACCAGTATATTACAGCACCCAATGTCTATAGTAACATGCAATATAAAAAATCAGGGTAAAAAAAATTAGTATAACACTATCATACACTAGAGACAGGGCTACACCCTATTAACTAGTGAACTATACAGTGATGCAATTACAATAATACTGGTTTAAATCAATCTGCCAACAACACAGCAACCACCAAATAAAACCAAATAAAGATATTAGTAATTCAATTAGAGTAAGAAAGTCGCGCTCAACCGTTCGCATCGGCAATAACTCATAGTTCATCAATTAAGTTAGTTGCTGCCGGTACCTATTAAACGTAAGACCAAATAGTGCCAACTACCGATCAAGCACTCAATACAACATCAATGTGATAAAAGTAAACAACGGAAGTTTGCAACTGTGACACGACACCAGATTATGATGTAAAAACTTAGTTACAACTTACCTGAGCAAAAATATTGTTAGGATCGGCCATCTTGAAGTGGTCACCTCTAATTTAATCTTAGCGCTGTATTTCTGAACTTAGTATATTCAAATCATCATCGAAATACTTAAGTTATAATGAAATCCCCACGGGCACTATTTGTCACCGAAAAAAAAAACACGAACACAATGCCAAGAGGTAACAATTTCGTTTGTTGTGAAGACAGCAACACAGGCGAAACTAAAGTGCGGAATACAATGAGAACGCAAGAGATTTGTTCAATTTCTTTTTAGAAAAAATTTCAAGCAAAGGTAAACTCAACAAAAGATATTTATTCCCATTAAATTTATTAATATTTTAGCTATTATATATTTTCTCAAGTACATTAAAAGTTATCATCCGTTATTTATGTTTCAGTTTTTTAAACACAGCAATGATACCGTCTTTCGCTCAGCTGCCGACCAATGAACGACAGCAAACTATTTCGTTTTCTAAATTTTTAAGCAGTTTTCTCTTTTAGAAAGAAAACTTCAAATCACTAACTGTTTCAATTTGCTACAATATAAGAAAATAGTATTTTCGAATGAATAAAATCAAAATGAGAGGGTATTAGTAAACAATCAACTCAAGTAAAACACAGGTCTTCACCAGATACTGGAACAACTATCCAAATATTACAATTGTGTAACATCAACTTGAAAATAAACGAGCATGTGAATTATTATTAGTTGTTTTTTTGCGAAAAAATTATTTGTATATGTAATTTAATAATTCAAATATTCACAGTGTGGTGCAATGTATTAATATAGATCTTGATGCTGATTGGAAAATTTACTATTGTATCAACGAGATTGAGATATTGGGTGAGAATTCAATCATATATATTTGCTTATATGCTGTTCATTTCATATGGGCCCCTATACTAGCAGGACAAGTGGTTATACCACGGGATTAATCGATGTTAATCCTCTAATACAAAAGAAGTTGTCTTTGCTTTTTTATTTTCTCGCTTCCAGGAATTTACTTACAATATGAAGATCTTTCTCTTCTTCACTCACGTTTTTTTCTGTCTTCCGAGTAGAACCAGTGCATTTTCATAACTCTTCAATGAATTTGTAAAGCAATTGAAGTTTTAACAATTAAAACCTGATCACATTGTAGGACTATCTAGGAAGTTAAAACTGCATATTGAAGTTTTAAATATATTTGTATATTTAATTTTAGCTTTGTATAAATTTTGGTGAATGTAAACCCAATTTTCCCCAATCATATGTGAGACTTATTTCAGGAAAATGATCTTGTATGGCCTTTTTTCTTTGTCTGGTATGCTTTTTCTCCTCTGTTGCTCTCTTTTTTTTTAGAATGTTTAGCCTTTCTTCAGCTCTTTAACGCTCACCTTTACAAGTACGTCTTTATCTCTCTCATTTTACTGATCTTCTTGTATTTCTTGCGTTGATTTTATACAGGCCCAGTCAATTCTATTCGCAATCATTAGACGCGAATAATTCAGAAAGCTTTTATTTATCAAGCGTTCGTCTGAAAATAAATATAAAAAGTTACCGACTCTACGATACAGCATGCAGCTGTACCCCAGATCCAAATTTAATTCAAATTTACTGTTGATTTCAAAAGCTGTAAATTTTTATTTCACGAATTATTGGAAAGGGTGACATGTGCAGGAAGGAAAGTACAGGACAATTTATACAGAGATTGTAGCAAAGTTTCACTCATCTACTTCCTTACTTTGATCAATGAACCATGCCTAGGGTTACATTTAAAATTTTCCATTAGAGTTTTTTTTTGCGCCATAAGTCCTAATTTTGCATACTTTTCTAGTACCGGTATTTTATGTTCGTTTTAAGTCAGAACTCAACTTATCGTTGAATCTAATTTGCTGCATGCCATTTATGAGATCATTTTTGAAAAAAATAAGGTGAAATTAATTATGGAGTGTACGTTTGCATTTTCTCAATACTTATCTCGGATTTTTTCGATTTGCATTCTAACGTACAGCATCCACTGCCCACTGTGAGACGTTTTTTCTAATGAGCCTAATGTATTTATTCTAATGTATTTATTTCTGGAGCTTGTTCTGTACCCATTACACATGCCCTCTTCATGTCATATTTTCACAAACAAACAAAGAATTGGTCTCTTGGTAAACTATAACGTGATTTCTCGTGTTATCGCATACGTTATTGATTACCTTCATTTAATTTCGCTTCTTAAACAATTTTCGTGTAAGAGATTGAGCTTGAAAATATTATATTTTAATACTTTGTATATATTATACAGTATATCCGACAAAAAACCAAACCCTCTTTTTGAAGGATTATTTTGCTAGAAATTAAATGTTTATGGTATTCTTATGATGATATTACTGATACGGAGAAAAAAAAATACTCGGTTCGTGTTTCTGGAAGACATACTGTACAGACATTATGCTAAGTTTCTCGAATGAGATCGTTTCATTTTCACGCAGTGTTGAGGTACATTCTACAATGTTACATGTAATGCACAATTTGCAAGCTGCTTGGCTTTTTCGTCTCCGTTATCGGTATTCCATCGAAGAATATTGCTGTATGTGGCGCTGATATTCAGCATGGTCGTTGATAAGATAGTGAATATCTTAAGAGAATGCGATCCAAAGAAATTAATTTTTTTTATTGCGTGGAATACGCTGTGATGATATTTTGGTACATATATGCAGTTTGGTTGTGAACAGTTAATTTCAGAGGAAACGATAATGAACATTTGTGACCCAGTACATTCACATTGTAGAGAATTTCCCCGGCATACAAACAATATGAATAACTCTTGCGTGTACCCAGGCTACAGGTTGAAAAAATGAACTCAGTATCACGACAGAGCTGACATGGCATGAGAAATATGATATTTCTTCTCACTTGCTCATGATCATTCAAGGGCATTTAAGATGAGTTTATGGCGGTGGTGTCCAACATATTTTTAAGCATGCTCTGCCTAATCACCTCTAAAATCCTGATTTTGTAACCCCATCTTTTATGATAGCTTCCTGTCGAAAAAAGATTGCTTTCATTGACGTTTATCCGCCCGTAGTAAATTGGGTGAGTCTTCAACATTCATCAATCTGCAAACTTGAGAGTTCAATTGGTGCAGAACCTTACCTCTCATCTTTTACGTCGATTCCAAATATTCACATGATCCGAGAAACATGGAACAACAAGCAACACATTTGTTTCCGAAGCATTTTTTTTCCTTGTGTCATATATTTAACCATAAAACTATTTGTATGGTTCAACTGCAGGAAGTCGATGTAATATCTTAGAGATGTGAAGCGTGAGCAGCTTTCGCCCCACGACCAACTTCTCCAACTTGAGAAACCTATTCTGACTGTGAAATCTATTTTGATCACGATCTATCAGCAGCCCAATATTAAGAGGAAACTGTCTCCAGTGAGGCTATGCCCAAATTTGCTGACTATGCCTGATCACTGATAGATTGCTCTAAAGCCATGACACTTTGTGCTGGCAGTTGTTCTGAGACAAATAGACATCATAAGGATCCCTAGCTTTTCTATGGGTGACTTCAGTTTCAGAGCTAATAATTTGGGTGCACTTTTTTATGATAGCTAACTCATGAGAAGAGTTTGATAAATACTATTCCTAAAGATACATTAGAGAACATTTCACGTAAGTAGACTCAGGAGCTGACAGTGTCTTATGGTTTTCAATTTTAACGACAGCTCACTACCACTAAACAATGACGAATGACTTCAGCAGTCATTGTAATTATTGCTGCGCACATGCGTACTAATGTGGGAGGATGAGTTACATTATCAGCACTACTTTAGAAGTAAATAGAAGTAAATTATAAATGTTTTTCGCCCAACCTGTTTTAAGTTGAGTTACTTTCTCTCTGAAGCTGAAATAACAACGAATGAAGTACGTGCTCAGAACGAAGATTTTATGAGTATAGCCTAGAACAATAATGCACATCCCAAACATGCGTTGCACATGTTCCAGGCAGAACAGAGCGCTGGCTCACACACTTACACTCTCTAGCGTCTGATCGCTGACTGTTGCTTGTCAGTCAGAGTCTGATTTGCGACTCGCGCGTTGCCGACGCAGTGGTTGCCGAGTACTAAGCAAGATACGAGACATGAGTACCAAAATTTGTCAGGTTACACGAAAAGGAAGGTCATACTTTCTCTAGCAATGTTTTAAGTTGAAATCAGAGAAGAAGCTTCGCTTTTTAGTTTTAGAAGACTTAGATAATGTGTAGAGGTACCTATCTATTCAATTTACAAGGCGTTTATTCATTCAACTGTATACTCTTTCGTTCGTTCCATCTTAAGACCATATCCTACGCGCTTTTCATTATATAGTTCTATCTTGGATTTCGTAAGTTGCCAACAGAGAGGTAAAGATGTATGTACGCTTAGCATAAGGTCCTGCAGGATGCCCTAGAAGCCATAGAACTTATTCGGGCCCACAAGTAGCTATGTACAAAAAACTGTCCATTATAATGGTATGAGAAATCCATGCTTGTAATATCTTTAAATGATGTAACACTTGTGTTAATAAATTGTTTCAAAGAAGCGAAATCGATTTGCAACTGTCACGGCGATATGGCAGGGAATGACTTACTCGCAGGCGATCTGTGCGGTTAAGATGTTTCAAACCTAAAAAACAATTCAAAATGATGTTTTCAAAAATACCTAAAGCTAAAGCGTTAGAATCTGTCACTCAAAAAATTCTAACCAACAGAATTATATAACGCAACCCGTGCTGATGCCCTACCTGAACTGAAAATGATTTACATGGTTTCACTTATTGGAGAGTAGGTCCGGAACGTTACTTGTGATGAGAAGTACATCATTCACAGAATATTAAATGTCTCCATTCACCTATTAATAGATTAACAAATATGCTACACAACAGGGAGGACCTCATCCAAAAATCAGGTGAAGTGTACGGTAGGATGTTGAAGGAATTTTTCTTTGTGAACTGCTAGTCGTGAACGTGTTTTGTTTATATCTGCTACGATGAACTTCACCGGCGTAGAGCCGTTTAGGTCAACAATCGACAGTATTCAGTAAGCAGACAGGACATCGCGGACTCCACAATGACAGCTTTCGTTATCATATAGCTGGCTTTTCTAAAGCCCTCAGGAAGGACTAAGTTCAGAAATACTTATAAATACATATATACATTCCTCCAGATTCTTCTGTGTTGCTTTCTCTGCTGGTTGTTACTCGTCCAGAAGTCAAGAGAACCATTTGCGTCGTCGCGCAGTCACACCCGGACATCTTGTTTTAACGAAATGAAGTCCCACTGTACGGCGTGACCGCTGAATTTCACGAACTATGAGACGATTGACAGAGCGAATGAGGTTCGTGAAAGCAATACACATTGTATTGAGAATTATATTTATCTTTTCATGGTTGTACAATTTCTCTTCTTCAACGTGGATCCTAAAATCTATCTTCCTGTCATTCCTACATGGGGCCATATGTACTCACGTCTGGTCTTCCTGTACTCACTCTTCCGCTAGTTTCATGCTCACATTTCGGATGAACATAAGTGACTGTTTTTATTCGAGGAAATGTATTCGAAAAATGATGCATTGCTTACATTTTCAGTAGTGAAAACTAGCGGTAGACGGGACGAAAGAAGTTACTTTTAATTACATCGTGGCCAAATTTTTTCGGACTCATCGGTGTAAAAGAAATTTGAACTTTCTAATTTTCCGTAAAAGAAATTTGAAAGGAGTTTCTAGCGCGAGATGTAATAGTAGAATTAATTCAGTTTATAATATGTATGTTTCGCTTCCAAAGCAATTATAAAAAATGGTATCTAATGGTCTGGCACTGGTCGGTTCTGACATTCATAGCAGCCCAGGCACCACAAATATAAGTTTCAGGCAACCGTAATGATTTCAATACAATACCGGACGACAATAATGTAGTAAAGTTATTTAAACAAACTGGGAAATGATTCATACAACCAATTTCCAAGTTGATGACTTACATAAATTATTCATCACTAAAAGTTATAACAAGAATGCGTAGTAAGCAAATTTCCTGATCGCGCAAATGAAATAGGCTTCCTAGAAGTTTATTTTAAATCGCAGTGTACGTTAAAGTGCTCTGTTTCTAAACAGAAAATATGTGAGGTGGTTCAGCCTTCATTTTTTTGGTTATCATAACGATGAAAACGTGTATAATTAACCCAACTTGAAGTGATGTATCTCGGTTGGAGTACAGTATTGCTCGAATAGTAAAAATATTAACAGAACAGCTATCATTGGCGTCCGACCCTCACTCTCTTCAGTACCAACTGCACCACAACACCACCACAACATCAGTATCACCCCAACACCACAGCAACAATATCACCCCAACACCACAGCGACGCCATCCCAACAACAGTATCACTCCAACACCACAATAACAACAGTATCACCCCAACACCACAACAACAACAGTATCACCCCAGCACCACAACAACATCACTACAACAAC
Source organism: Orchestia grillus (assembly GCA_014899125.1). Classification (NCBI taxonomy): domain Eukaryota; kingdom Metazoa; phylum Arthropoda; class Malacostraca; order Amphipoda; family Talitridae; genus Orchestia; species Orchestia grillus. Next base: position 42,116 of record VOMN01094519.1, read on the forward strand.
GTCACTACAACAGTATCACCCGAACACCACAGCGACGCCATCCCAACAACAGTATCGCCCCAACACCACAACAACAACAGTATCACCCCAACACCACAACAACAACAGTATCACCACAACAACAGCATCACCCCAACACCACAACAACACCACCACCACAACAACACCATCCCAACAACAGCACGTGATAGCTCTGCACGCTGTTTGCTTGCATTCCCTCACTCCCGCTAAGTGTTGCGGCTCTTCCTCTAAATAAACCTGGACTTTTCTGTCTCGCAGCTCACGGGACCGAGCTCTGGTCGTGCCATTCAGACGGTGAAGTTTTGCTCCCACTCGACAACGCAATTCCTCACATGAGGTCGAGATCAGGAATTGCATAAGCTGCGTTGTCCTTTGAGGTGCAGTACGACTGAAGAACTTCGGAAACATTTATATGCGTTAATTTGAAAGCTTAGATTACTAAATGCCCATTACACTTCGTTGCGAACAAGATTTGGAACACATGGATTTGTATGGTATTTTATTGTTCTTATAATTATGAACAGCGGGAGGGAATTTTCTCTTCGACTCTTACAGGATCACTCCTCTGTAGTAGCAACAACGTGGCATTTAGTCAGTGAATCACTGATGTGGGCTGGATTTTATGGTCCTGTCTTAATGTAAATCAATACATCCTTACTACAGACAAACCATCGATATGCAAATCAGGTACAGTCGTCGTGTAGTGGCGTACATTTGCAGCTCGATGATGAAATGTGATTCATATTCCCCATCTTTGGCCACAAAACTCTCCGTCATTCCTCTCATGAAAGTTTGTTTTGAGCAACCTTTCATTATTTTCCGTATCATGACGATGTCCGCAAAAAAGAGGTCGAAACCTGAAATATAGGTCATCAGTCTACAGTAGAAACGGAGCGCTTAAAATAAACTACAAATGAACAGGAAATTCAAGGTGGCCCACTTTATTCTTGTGTTTCTGAAATTTTAAGAATTTGACACTCGAAGCATAAGCAGTCAGCAAAACAGTACCGAATGACGTTTTGATGTTCACCAATCCGTGGCGAGGGACATCAGTCACTACCAATTTTGATAGTCGCGTTATGAACCAGCTTGAAGAAGCAACTGACATTGCAGTGCAGAACTATATCGTATATTTTAACTTGGAAATCATCAAGCGGAGAAACATTAGCGGCCAACGGCTCTCACTCTTGAGTAGAGAGGAGCGCAGCTGTGGCCACACGACAGTTAGACGCTGTGCTCACCGCCGCTGCAGCTGCTCACATGATCATTTCTGTAGGCAACCGCGCTGCTCGCCGCCCCTGCTGACCGGCTCATCCTGCCATGTCGTGTCCTGGGCTGCGGGCAAACCTGGACCTTTATTAATTCCAACACGTTTTACCGTTGGGTTTTCAATGCCTTACAACTAATGGCGTGGTGAGGGATGTGAGGAACGTGTGGTTTAAACTTCCTTGTCCAAGGGAAGGACTCCCTGCTTACAAACACGCTTCCACTTGTTATAATCGTCGACCGAATATTGTACGCTAAAGTAAATGAATTTCGTTCGTTGGTACATCGTATCAAAAGTTAAATAAATCCATGCATTGTAGTATTCTTCACAATTACATCGTAGTCACTGTACTCACGTTGTTAATTTCCTAAATAAAAATTTTAAGGGGTCACTGACCTGAGTTACCTCTAATTTAGTTATCATATTATTACTAATTATTTTTCAAAAAATTAAACTACTACTGATTTTTATTGACTGACTGATACTACGGACTTTGTATAGAATAATTTTTCGAGTGTTCCCTGAGCAAATAAGTTTGATTTGAACTTATTGAGTTGAACACGAGCTGGTATGTGAGTGCTCTGAGACGTGCACACCAAACCGTACTAAGTTCGTAAATGTTATTCATAAATAATGTACTAACGGATTAGAAAAGTGGTACTGAATTCCATTAACATATTCATCACGTGTATAACTAAAGCAATTTACACATATAGCTCAGCAATGACGATTCAGATATTAATTGGTATTAAAGACAAAATATTCGCTGTTTTTACTCAAATTTGTTGTTTGATCTCAGTCCATCAGTGAAATTATTTGCTGGTCAGAGTAACTTAAATTTTCGTATGAAATTCCGTAGACTATTACACTAGATGAGTCGGGTTTTGACACTTCTACCAAACATGATACTATGTACCTATCATACTGTCACATGATTCACAAAAATTATATTTATTCATTTATGACACTCAATTGTATTTTTGTTTGATGAAAAAAAATACGATGCATATTTGTGATTCAAAAATGCATAGTTTTCTCCTCAGAGTAGAATGGAAGCGATATATAATTGGCCGAAAAGAGGTACATTTACATCAGTCCATCTAAACTAAAATATCAATGTTTTAAAGGTAATATTGGATGAAATTATCGCCGGGAAATACAGCATTGCATGTCAGCTGTGTTCAACTAGTAGAAGTTACAATGTACGACTCAGGAATGGAATGAGTCACCTTACGGTAGTGAAATAGCGGGCGTGGCGATGTAGTAAACTCATGCTGCGTATTTTGCTAAGAATTTAGGCGAACACATCATGCAAGAAAAAGCATTCAGTAGATGTATTCAATTTATCTGAACTATCTGCCGTTCAGAATTTAATGTTGCAAAAATGAAATTAAGAAGTTTTATTGAAAAAATATTTCTCATATAAGCATTTACGTTAATATGAAAACTGATCGGTTGTTTTCACAGTATTTATTACATGTGATTAATTATATTAGGCCTAGAAAAGCGGAGTTAATATTTACTTACAGCAACACTTGTCTATATTTAAATGCCTTAGATTTGCATGACGGGACGCATGACTCATGATTATGAGTTATTTGCGTCTCAGAACTTTTAACCTTTCAGATTTGATCAATATATAATTGCAACTGACAAGACGTGTTTCACAGTCAGACTAATGACTTGTCATGGGACAGTTGTTTATCTGCAGTACAACTTCATTCCTTTACCCCACTTTTATTCATTCATACAATGTTTCAATAGAGTCTCTCTAGGCCAACTTATTTTCGAGTCATGAGCTTTATGCACATTTCGGGCTGAGGACGTTTTTACCTAAAAACGCACTGCCCCAGGTGAGGCTCGAACTCACAACCTCGGCATCGCTCAAATACTGACTTATAAGTACCGCGCGCTAACCGATTGCGCCACTGGGGCATGACCCATGAGAAACATAATTCATTAGGTGTAGTACGTAGTCGAAAAAGTTTGCTACAAAAAAGAGCACGTAAGGTTTCAAGTGTGGGCGGAGAGATAGCTGTCAGTGAGAGTCTTGGCTGGTGTCAGTGCTTCACAATGTGCAGTTATCGGCAGCCGTGTTGAGCCGAAGTTTTCTGTAAGAATTTTGAAGGGCAGACTGCAATATGGTTGAATCTTTAGAGACGGAACTCTCACAGTGCTGAAAATCTCAGGAGATGCCACGTGTACTCATATCATTGAAATACTTTTCAACTAAAATACCATACATTTAAATCATATCAGAGAGATCTATTTTGAAGTAGCAAGATGAAGCGTCCCCAATCCACGAAAAGCGGTCGGGGTTAAATTTATATAATTTCAAGTGTTCGTTACAGGAATATTATGAGAAGATTCTTGAAATTCGATAAAAACTGCACATGGACCCCCTCAGAGCCCTGTGGAGTCTGAAGTGAGTACGTGTGTTGTGCCTGGCCTAATTACCGAGTCATGCAAATTTTGAGAGGGAAATCGTTTTTGTGAAACCCGTTTTTATCCGTGAAAAAAATTATTTTTCAAATTAATTTGTTTTTGATTGGGATAAACTCCGCTGAAAATTGAGCATATTTTTTAGCGATGAAGATAACGCTTCAAAACGTGAAATCGTTAAGCTTATTTCAGCACAGTTCGCAGCAGCCAAGACATCGCCAGCTGGGTATAATATCACGCTGATGAACTGAGGTCTTCTCAAACATGGCGTCGTTTTTTGATCTAGGATGAGTTCCTTCTTCTCGGTATTGCTATGAATATCGAGTCGGTCGAGAATCACGTTCCACAACTGGATGGTCATTTTCCTGCTGTTGTGCGCTCAGTTAATATGTCTGAAGATAAAATCACTTTCAGAAGAGTCTGAAAGTCATGTGAGTACTTGTGTTAAGGGCTCTTCACGCGATCAGTCAAAGTCTGAAGACAGCATCGGCAGGCACCCAAATATGGGCACCGAATGCTAACTTTGCTCTCTATTCTAGAGTCACGTCGGAAGTTAAGGTTCTGTACAGTACCTTGACGTCCGACCTGACTAGAATAGAGAGCGAAGTTAGCATTCAATGTCCATATGTGGGTGCCTGCCGATTCTGTCTTCAGACATTGACTAGTCGTACGAAAGGCCCTTTAATTATCTTCATAGCGGTAGAGCATTTGTACATAGCGATGGCTGAGTGCATTATCAATTGATGGCATTCACTAATATGCGAGACTTTCTTGCGAATCTCCTCAGTCTGTTCTAACATGAAGGGACATGGGACAAAAAGAGCTCGAGGGTGGTTAATATAAAGTGAACAAAATCATTCATTGAAGCTAAAAGTTCTGTAAGGAAGGTCCTCAGAGAGGCAGCACGACAGTTGGGGTATTTGAGATCGCAATACTATAACGCCGGGTACACTTACCCTGCTGCTACTTCTAATCTTATCATGCATCACAGTGAATGTCACACGCGCAGTGTTATGAGTTAAGTGGGGCACTCGGTGGAGTTCTGTGGGCAGGTGACTATAGTGGCTTACTTATACCATCCTCGCGCAACACACAGTTTTGATTGCACAGTCATTACCAAAATGTGGTTCTTGCTTCCACTACATATTTTCAAGTATATATGAAGACAAGGGTATTTTGATACTTTCGTTGTATTGGAGTGGACAAAATACAAATTGACAAACCATTACTACTTTTTTTCGGCGAATTGGTTCATTACCTTCATCGTGGAATTAGTCTCGAGTTTTTGGAAGAAAAAGCTCCTGATGCACAGATTGGTGCCATTTCGAGTTCGTGGAGGGGTTTCGTGGTAGAAATGTCAATGGACCTGTTCCTTTGGATGAAAAGCTACCTCGTACGTGTGTGAAGTGTGTCTGGAGGTTTCACTGTGGAAATGACACAGGCTTAGTGAAACTTTACTAAAGTTTTTCTTATATCAAGACATTTACTTGCTCCTTCAAATGTGTAAAAAGGAGCCTCACCAAAAAAAGTTATTCCATTTCAGTCTTAATCAGACCATTTTCTATATTTTTACAGAACGTAGTCTATCCCAAATAATCTTTTTGGACAGAAGAAGCTTCTTCACATCTCTCCTAGACTTGAGGCCTTTTCCAAAAATTTTGCATCTTACCATGCGAGATGAAGCTCCAGTTTTTTTCTACCCCTTGACAAGCTGAGAACTTGTGACCGCGCGATTTTTCAGTCGAGACTAAAAACCTGATCTTGGCGTTTGCTGGATACTTTTGGACGTCCAGGTGATGTTTCCATACTAGAATTACTAATATATTTCACCTGCTTACAATTTTCTAAAGAGTGGCTCTTGATGCCAATTTTTTTTCTCACCATTTTGCATGCTAAGGCTTCTTTTAGGAGAGCAACAATTGCAGAACGTTGAACTTATGAAGCGTCGTATCTGAATGCAAAAATTTCAACGTCATTCAAAGACGCGACCATTTGGCCGTTGCTGTATATTTTCCTCTCGCCGAACTCTTTTTTGTGTCGCATTTTGATTTCATCCCTGTGATGACAAAATTGATACTCAGGTATTCGCTGTGGTGAAGATATCCTTACACTCTCTCGATGAGTCGCGTCATTGTGTTATTTATGTCATAACAATGGGATCAGCGTTAGTGAAAATAGTGACGAGTGTTAGAGTAAAAATTAGTTGAGAGAATAAAACTCTTGAAGGGTATACTGAATTTAGCATATGCGAATGAAGTCTGTTTTACAAATTTGAGAGAATAATCTTCGAGCGTTTTCCAATGTCGTACGGGGCAATTAAGTTCCGCAGTCTACTTCTATATACGCAGGTATTTACGAGAGTATGTTATATTTCAAAGGGCCGGACTCTGATGCTCAATACAAAGCATTCATGAAAAAACAGGCGTGCTGAAGTTAAGGGGATGGTAATAGAAGTAAGGAAGTACAAAAACCTAATTTTGTTTAATGTCAGGAAAGTAAGTAAAGTTTTTTCCAAAAGATTTGGCATGCAGTAAAAAAATAGTAGCTTTGAATACCTATGATTACCGATAAGAAGAAGTTTTCTTGAAAAAGTGGAGTATAAGTAAATTACTTATGAAGTATTAAGGATACAATACTTTTCTAAGTTCCCGACTTCGGGCACAGTATGAATCACTTCGCATCAAGAAAAATTTATGTGTCGACCGGAAATAAGCGGCCTGTGAGTCAATTGACTGGCTCACAAGGAACGTCTCCGCACGGCCATGAAACGACGGCCACAAATGTCAATAGAAGTCCCATGTCTATTCTGCCATCGTCACATTATTTCATCGCATTCTCATTCACGGTCATTGTCAAGCTTGCGCAGACAAGTGGCCTTGCCTCAACCCTAGCAGCGGATGTGAATTTAGATAAGCGAAAATCGTGAAAATTTCTTGCGTCGCTAGTATGCTAACCAGATGTTTTGTCTCGAAGTTTGATGGAAGTTGCCTAATAGTTCTTCTTTCTACGCGATAATCACATTATCTTCATTCTCTGTGAAATTTTACGTTCTCGACAACTTCACATTAAATTTGTTGCTTGTTTAAGCAGGAGTAGTGATTGAAAGAAGTGATAATATAATAATTCTCGGACACCAATATGTGGAGGCATCTTTGCCGAGCATCGGACACAATTTTTTCTTTTAATTCAGAGCCAAATTCAGATGCAGTGTTTTAAAAGCGTGAGGAACCTTCTCGTGCTGAAATAATTCCTCCCGAAGATCAATGATACTCGGCTTGACGAGGTTTCATTTGCGAATGTTTATGAATCAATTTGATACCACTCAATTGATGTACGTACAATTGATTGGTGTGATTGATTGAAGTCAATAGTTTTCATTTGAAGAACATATTCCAAACGACAGCCTTCAGAGATGAGGAAGTTCTTAACTCAAGCTCTTGCTAGGATGGGGGCTTCCATATCAGAACAAATTCCTCACTACGAAGTAATTCGTCCATTTCTGGCTTTCGTTAGGGCCAAGCAATGGGAGAGAACGCATCGCGCATACTATGCATGAGCTAACCAAAGGCGTTGAATGCAGGATGCTGAGCTATTAGGCAAGCTCAAATTTTTGCACCTTTTAGTTAGAAAATAATGACTCCTCTAAATTGATGTCGTAAAACGTGAGAAAATGCCTGAACATAAATTTTAATTGATTGACTATTCGATACCACGGGCTTCTGCGTCTACAATTTATTGGGGACACCGAAAAATTGGCCTGCATGAATAATTCATGAGGTAATTAACATTCGACCACTTATACATTTAAATATACGCCCTTAAACATACAAGTGTTTACAGGTGTGAGTCACTGGTCTACAACGTGAAATTATTGCCGAGAACTTTTTCGAGCATCAGAAAAAGATTTATGAATATTTTTAGAGCATGCTCAATTTCTTGTAACGGAAACACATGAATGCAACATTCGCCAAGCTGCCTCTGCTACTAGCGTAAACATCATTATATGGTTTTTATCTGTTGATTTTAAGTGTTGTATATTGCTGCTGTCCAGGCCGACTAAAAATTATTGTAGTCTAACGAATTTATTTATGTACATAAATACATAATAACATATATGCGTATCTTTTAGGTCATAATTGTGTGTATATGATGAATCTAAATAAATGAAAGGTAAGTTTGAATTTCACAGAGCATTGCTGTACCTCTAGTGCTTCGGAACACGCACGATTTCACTCGTACTCTAAAGTGACACACGATCAGGAATAGTATACCATTCAGTGATTGTTTCACTAAGGGATAAAGTAACTATTATTAGGCCAATTTCCCACACGTTCTAAGTTCGTCATGGCATGGGTCTTTGGGAACCTTGTCTTGTAGATGACGATCGCACCGTGCGGCAACGCGACTTCGATGCGCCACTTCAGTCGTACTAGGGTGCCTGTGTGAGAAGGTTTGCGTTCTGGTGCACTTCCTTATCGGAACACTGGAACGCTTGAAAATCGTAGGCATCAATGTGGACTTGGCATGCTTGTTTTATTATTTTACTAAGTCAATCAAAATATTTTGTAGCCTTGAATTGTGACCAATACTGGAGGAGTTAGAGAGTTGATGTATTTGAACTGCGGGTGCGGCCGTACGCGCGGAGCAGGTACGGCGGGGCTGCCAAATTCCATTCGAATCCTGCTGCTACTGATGCTTCATCATTATGAACGTGTTTATGTCTCTGTATGTAATGTGGTGCTCATCATTGTGGTGCCAGAACAAAGCAACTGAAATTTAAGGACCGATCAGCGTTTGTAATTTGTTCGACTAATGTCCGTCACAAAGGATGTTTGTTTAGTAAGCGTATAAACCGATAAATTTTTCCTACATTATCGGTAGAGAAATTTATGCTTTCAAGATAGCCACAAGTTGATCGTAATAAGAAATAAAAAAGTTGTTCTTCTTCGAATTGTGACTAAAACAACTTTAGCGACTTCTTTGGTGATGATATGACGTGTATAAAAGAATTAAAACGAGAAAATACCGCCGCAGGTGCATGCTGCTCAAAGAAAGTGTCTGAGCTGCTGACTCTTCTGCATGGAAAGGGTCACTTAGTCAACTATTTTACGTTCAGCTCCCTATCTTCTGGAAGCTGCAAAATTACTAATTGGTCACTAGTAGAAAAAACACTGCGTATCAGGTTTCTCATTACAGTAATATTTCAATTTCGAGTAACTGAAACGTCACTAATGGCTTGGTGGAAAATGGTTTTGTTTCCTCTGGCAAGCGGAAATTTCCAAAATATTTTCACGATCGAAACAAATTTTTCCTTTTACTTTGGCACCATGGCAGATGACCCATGTAAGCAGGCCGTGCGACCGGTTATTATTATGAATTTAGTTAAGCGACTTGCCAGACGCGGGAGTTCACCTGCACCTCAGTCGACGGCTTCACCTCGCGTTGGAATTTTGTGTCCATCACGACCTTGTTTCTTGCTATTTCCTTCATTCGGTGCACACCTCCGATCGTTAATTCCCTCGTCTCTTACGTTTTATTCCGTGTGATCAGTTTTTTACGATTCACAATTCGCAAGCTGCCTTTCCATTGACGTGTCTTCATCGGGGGAATATTTGTAATTTCTCTCAAATTTGTTGCCTTCAATAAAAAGTTTAATTTACCTTGAAAGCAGTTTGGAAGAAAATCAAATTGAATGAAGTGAATGACTTCTTCATTTAGGTTTGAAGTTTCATTGAACTCTGTGAATTTTCTATTATTTAATATTTACAATAACATAAGTTAAGTATTTGTCATTTTGGCAAATTTACAAGAGGTGTCTTATATCTTTCTTCGACGACTTGATAGTAGTGATGTGTCACTTGTGCCAGCCCCAACATAATGCGACTCTAGGGTGGCTCAGATTAAAAGGATAACAGTCAGAAAACTGTCTTGTGTTCTGTGTACATGGCAGGGTCAAAGCACGGCATTGAACGCTGTGTTTTGTGCTGGCTGCAGCATTGTCCTGACACAGGGGGCCATTGTGCTGGTCCAATCGACACAATCACACATCACAGTGAATTTTTGTATCGTTAGCGGCGGTATTATATTCCTTTCATGTATAGGTGTTTCTATGGTGTACTTTAGATGCTGATCAATCCTTACACTTTTGATAATTTAAACCATTAAAAATCGACAAACATTTGTTGACTTTTGCGTTAACATAAATATAAAAATATATAAATAAAAATATTTAATTATTACCAGTACTTTTCAAATGATAAAGTAACATAGACGATAAACTATAAAAATGATGAATAAGATTGATGAAAAGCACTACATGTGGGTAAAGATAGGTTAATTGTCTTTTATATGGTTAAAATGTGTAAAATATTCATGAAGACGGTAGATAACAAGAATTATAGAGGCTTGCAAAATTGTGGTCGTAAGTATTTTCTGATACTCTTCAGTATGCATAACTTGCATCGTGCGAATGTAATCTGTAAATTATTTACAGTCCATAGTGCTGTGCATCATTGTAAAGTTTGAAATTCATCATAAAGTGATCAAATTAAATCGTACGACTGTCTCAAAAGATGAAATAGCCGTTATCTATGAATGAAATGAAATTGGAATCCAATAGGATCACTACTTGTCAGCATTAAACTTACCAGGATCACTACTTATCTGCATTGAAGTCACCAGGATTAAATCAACTGCAGGAATACTTTGCTGCTTTGCTGACTAAGCCACAAACTTCTAATGCTCCTGAATTATTGTGTGGTTTTGTGAAAAGTCCAATTGAGTTATAAAAACCCCTGAGTTGATCAAATTCCTCGTAACGCACTCGTGCACCTTGGTTGTGCAGCATGTGTGGTGAATTAAATGTGATGCTGAATTATTGGTGGTATTATATCGTGGTGGTGAATTATATGGGCTTCGTGTCTCAGCGTTGAGGCCGGGATGTTGTGAGACATTTTAGCCCATTTAGAGACTAAACTTAAACGAATGTTGATACTCATTTTTAGACCATTAAATACCTCCTAAACTGTATTTGATACACTTTAAACCGATAGCTATTAAAATTCGAATCCAAGCCAATGCCATGATACAACAGCAGAAACTCTTGCAATGAGAAATTACAAATTTATCAAGAACTGGTGATAATTGAACACTGCAGACCTCATGTTCGTTTAGTAGGTTCGATAAATGTTTCCGGTATGTGTACTGTATGTATGCCTTATCTACACCAACATATACGTACTATACGTACAGTCCTGTACATACGATAACTCTATAATGGTTTATTGAATTGGCAATAGCTTTGCATGAATGTACAAACTCGTACACATCTTTGTTGCTCTTCTTCAAAAAATACTCAGCATTTTTCTCGCTGACTTGTTTTCGAATCATCGGTAGAATAGCTTCCGTTCGCTGGCCGTACACCATCTCATTTTTGGTTAGGTCTCTATACCAGCTTGAGCTCTAACCACTCGTCCAATTGGTCGCTTCTAATATAGCTGTATACTTGGATATAAATTTTATAATAAGATGAAACTGTAACTGCACCCCATGCTGAAGCAGCGTTGATTTTTTTGTTACTCCACACCGATGTGGGTAGTGTCAGCAACGTGGACAGTGTCAGCAGCTTGGACAGTGTCAGCAATGTTGGATGCGAAATCATTGTGGGTTGTCATCATTGTGGGTTGTGTCAGCAAAGTTGGTAGTGTCAGTATCATGGGTGGTGTCATCATTGTGGGATGTGTCAGCAAAGTGGGTAATGTGAGCGTTGTGAGTAGTGTCAGCAATGTAAGTAGTGTTACCATTGTGGGTAGTGTCAGCAATGTAAGTAGTGTCGGTCCTTACGTATTATCGGGAGGACTTTTGATTTTTACTTTTTCTTTTTTTTGCACAGGGTTTGTTGGTTAGTATGAAGATCTTTGATTTAATAAACGCGCACTGAGGAAGAGGCTGTTGTGTTCCTTCAGGAGAAAAGTATCTTGCCGGCTGAACGAATCTGTCCGAACAATCACAAAATGAAGCTCTACTTTGGCTCGCGCATTTTCTGGCAATGTAACGTCAAGTCATGCAAAAAGAAGGTGAATATGCGAGTGAACAATTGGTTTGCCGACAGTCGGAATTACAAATGTAATGGTTAGGTTAGGTTAGGTTAGGTTAGGTTAGGTTAGGTAATTCCGGTTTTTTTAAAGGTCCTCCCGATAATACGTAAGCACCGTAGTGTCACCATTGTGGGTAGTGTCAGCATTGTGTATATAGTGTCAGCATTGTGGTTAGTATCATCATTGTGTTTAGTGTCAGCATTGCGGATAGTGTCAGCATTGTGGATATAGTGTCAGCATTGTGGTTAGTATCAGCTTTGGTTGCTTTAAGGATAGTACAGGAACAAATAGAGTAGTCCGCTGTTCAAAAGCATGTGGTAGATATTGGTATTTTTTATGTTGAAAAGGGTTTTGATACCGATCTACAGTAATAGTTGCTTCAATTGGATAATTAGCTGCTTCTATCTATTATAAAACTAGTATGCAAAATTCATTTTTGACAATTATGTTCTTTCATTGTACGTTATTATAATTTATGTATCTGACGTTTTTTCAATTTTGCTACATGATATGAAGTTTATTGAGGTACATCCATTTTAGACATTACTGTACCGTGTTTTATCTTCAGAAGTTATTTGGTGCGTACACGCTCGGCGTCATGCGGGCCCTCGTGAAGAATTCCTGTTTTCTTCTTGTGGCAATGGCGGCTCTTGTGTGTCCAGTTGCAGCTGCTGGTGAGTCTCATTACGCAAGAAATTTGGTTGAAGCATTCATTAACAAGTCTCAGTCTTCGGTCTCAATTTTAGGTTTTCTTAACCCTGTGTCAGTTTATGAGGTCGTGTGTCACCCTAATTTTGCTCAGGCCCTCGTGATTCCAGGGTCGTTTTCAAACCAACCATCTTCGCAAACTCTAGGAGAATAACGCAGGATTACCGTGAAGGGCAATAACTCGAACATTTTTGTGTTGAATTGGTCTTATTTTAGGTGGTAACTATATGTTGCAAGGGAAGCTATTCTATCTGTGGGTGTGGACCCTGTTAGACTGCTGTTGGACTTCCTGGATATCCGTTAACGTACTTCAATAAAAGAAAAAATTCAAACAGAGGAAACACGACGACGCAGAGCTATACTGCACGTAGCATGCACCACAAACTGAATGTATCAACGCCCAAACTGTGTTGTTTTGTAGCTCGTCGCTTCCTGTTCGTACAAGTGAGAAACAGCTTCCGTTTGAGTGAATCACATTCTACTAGCAACAACAGGAGGTGGATCGTGTTAGTGACGATTTATTTATCGCTTTCAGCCGTACGAGGCCTACAGATATCAACAACTAGATGCAGGATGTGCTCAAGATGGAAGTGAAGCTCGTATATGAGCAAACATATTCATTCACAACAAATAATAAATTTTCTCTTGTAAGTTATAACATCTAGTTGGTCAGGGAGCAGAGTGGTTGAACGTGTATCAAAATATTTCGAAACTGTCTAGGCGGTAAATGAAGAACTTGTTTTAGTGTTACGCCAGCTGGGATCCACGTGGATGTCTGATCCCAAATGTTGATGCGGAGTGGCAAGAGTTCTGAAAATACTGACGACATAGTAGACTGATTGCATTATCTTAGCTTCCATGGTCGTACAATATCCACTGATCATCATATCATGCCTACTGATCATTTTTGAAGTCAAATGATTATCGCATAAGCCTCTGATTATAATCTTATGAGGCCTCCTGATTGTGTCAGTTCCACAGATCACGTTCCGACGAGTGCGTGCACGACTCGTTTGTTTTCCTCCACGTCCTTTTTTAAATTAAAAAATACAATTTGAGAACATCTCAAACATATCACGCTTTAGTTTCGATCGTATCACAAGTCTATTTAAAACATTGGAACAACCTGCTAAAGTAATGGTAGTGAAACATGTCACTTCACTGCATAAATATAGCATTTTTCGTGTTCTTAAGTCTTCTTTTTACTCAACTTGACAAGGTTATCATGCAATGCAGGCCCGATGACGAGCTATCGCACTTCAGTTTCAGTTCCTTGAGACCGAACAAGCTCTCGAACCCTAAAATCTGAAAATGGATATGATTTTCATCTTGAGAAGTTGTTGATGAGTTTTGGTTAATATTTTTATTTTTCGTTCAAAAAAATCATTACCCAGAATTTAAACTAAATGTGATTTTTCTTGCGTGGGGATTGTTCTCACTACTTTTACTCATGAGATTAATCGATCTTACATAGAAAGTTATTTCAATTGATTTTATCGCGCTACAGATACAGAGTCTACGCACCTATCATTTCAAGTGCGTCATAATGATCATAATGTTTCACCGGTCACTCTTACTTGAAATCGACCAAGCTCTAGAATCTCTGGTAAACAGTTCTTCTTGTTATAGCTCATTAATCTCTTTTATCGCTATAAACTTTTGTTACCGTGAATGATCCATTCTCGATACTATTTTTGGAAGTTCTTTACATAAATCTCGGCTCCACATGTGCCTGAACAATTCGGCGCCGCAAGCATCGCATGGAACGGAAGAACAATAGCTTCGAGGGAACAAAACATGCGTTAATCGGAAAGTTACAAGAGCATGATCTGCTCTTTTGCAATGTCTTGCGTGAGAATGGGCTTTTTCATCTATTCACTGATTTCTGTCGCATAGCGAGCAAAAGTTCGGTTGCAACTTCTCAGCACGGAGAAACTGCGTGTCTTGTCTGTTATGGAAACTGCTCGTTGAAATGCCTCTCATGTTATTTTTTCTGCAAGCATCATAATTTCTTCCCTCTTTTCTCTCTGTCTATTTTGAACTAATTATTTGTAACTTGAATTCATCAGAATTATTTTTGAATCAATGTCTCTTTTTTTATACTAAGAGGTGCTAGTATAAATGAGAAGTAACAGTAGGCAAAATAAACCGTTCGGCATTAAGAGATTGTAAGTAAGGCTTGAGAGAGTTCTTCCATTCTTTTCGTGTACAGTCAAAAGTCAACTGAACCACAAAAAAATTCCTGCAAGGGTTGGTCTAATTGTCAACATGAGTGAATTGATTACCAGTTACTTTCGATAGAATTTCTCTCTATGACATTTAATGCTTGTAGTCAGTTTTAAGCAAAATGAATTTCTGCAGTTTTGAAACTGAATTTAGTAACCTCAACTCCTGTTGTACAACTGCATGGAACACGTGACGGCTTAAAGTACTTATAAATTAGCGTGCTTCAGATGATTTGTAAAATATAACTAATAAGCCTACACTACCTCAATATATGCTACTAAAAGTTTGTCGATCGCCGGTGGAGTTTTTTCATGTGAATAATAAAAATCGTAAAAGAGGTCCAAGTAAGATAGGGAGCCATCAGAAATTTGCTTGACAGTAAAATATTTTTCACGTATACGCAATGAGTAACTTTTCTCGTTTCTTCACTTTTGGTTGAGTATTGTGTAGCAAAACTTGACTTTCAAATTCCTTGAATTCAACCTCCACTCCTTAAAAGTTTTCGCTAGTCATCATGGAATGTGACAAAGGGTTAATTTTACATGCAGGGAAATTTCAAATGTTTATATTTAAAGCTTGCTTCCTGGTATTCGCATAACCAATTACTGGCAGAGAAGAGGCCATACAAACCACAGCGCGGTACAGTATCTTCTTACAATTTTTTGACTATTCTCCAATCAGAAATTCCGTACTTGTAATTGTAATTGATGTGCTAAATTATCGAGTTCAGAAGCCGATGGTTCTTTCTGTCCAGACATTTAATTCTAAAAATACATTGTTAAAAAGTTTTTAGAATTTATGCTTTCCCATTGAACCATACCTATATTATAAAAATATGAGTTTTTAGGGCAGTATCTTTGAAATCATTTCAGTATGTCATTTAAACATTTAATCCATTAAAATAGAGCAAAATTAATTGATTCGACAAATGATGAATTGCTGTAATGGTCAATCATGTAGTATGAAAAAACTTGTACTGAAAGCTATTTTACTGCAAGTCAATGAGCTACGTACGGTTCTAGGGGAAATCTTATTTCAAAAAATCTTAGATGTATGAACAGATTACACTTTGCATATCGGTTTCTAACAGCCCGACGCTGTTATTTACAGTTTACCAAAGAAGTTTGCTTTCATTCTTGACCTAATCGTGTCGATTGCCTCCGTTGTTGCTCGTTCTGCCTTCGGAAATTAGCCGCCTGACCTGTACGCGAAGCGCGTTCGCTTGCTGACACCGTTACTGAATGGCCTACTGAAGTGCGTAAATCCTCAGAACCATCCTAACGACGGTCTGTTCTAGTTCATGCTAGATTTTATCCAAGAAATTAGCTGCTTTACGCTAGTTAACTTCCTTTGCGAATGACATCGAAGGACAAAGCCTTTGTTTCATCTCTGGGTAACGAAGTCGAATGTGGTCAGTTAATCATAACGAATAATTCGATCCTAGCTTTGTGGTCATCGATGTTGGCAACTAATGCTGTGTCATAAATGATTAATGTGTGTTCTTGTTTACCTCTGCCAGTGCGGGTGTGTGTGGCCGGCCGGGATGCGGAAACTGCTTGCCGGAAGATGGAGGCCCGTAAAAATCCGGTGCCACTCACGTGTTTCGTCACCCAGGACCGGTCAGTCAGGGTAGCTGTCACCAAACGGTTCTTATCCATAAACTTCAACTAACAGTTAAGTGCGAAATATCCGGGGAGTGTTGCTAGGCGCTGGTTATGACACATCGTCA
Organism: Orchestia grillus; assembly: GCA_014899125.1. Taxonomy (NCBI): domain Eukaryota; kingdom Metazoa; phylum Arthropoda; class Malacostraca; order Amphipoda; family Talitridae; genus Orchestia; species Orchestia grillus. The sequence goes on from VOMN01094519.1 coordinate 58,605, forward strand.
AACTAAACTGGACTCGTCATTGCTTTCCTGTTGATCAAGTCGGTATCAAATGTTGTCATGCGCATGTAAAAGCATCAGTTAATATATATAGTATGCACAATGCACAATATATACTAAAGTTTTACCCTTTCATATATCTTGGAAATTTCTCGAATAATTATTGTTTCATGCTGATCCATAATTATCACTCGTTCATTAAATTGAAAACTGAAGAGGAATAATAACGCAGAGCATTGTCCTTTTCAAAATACCATTCGTATAATCAGCGCCTCGAACGGGTTGCTAGCCGATCTACCGTGCGTACAATGAATATACCTCCTGAACAAAATGCATTCTGTATGAAATGTGCGTAGGAGTCGCTATCTTTCTATCTAAATATATCTATATACATATATATATATATATATATATTCAAAATTACGTGCAAAATGACCATGGTGGATTGCTGTGTCATTTATCTTCTTTCCATCTTGAATAAATTCAAAATTCTGTTTCACCTCAGACGAAACAACTTGACGTGTGACCTACAGGAGATAGGGCAGGATGTCCTCAGTTTCAAAATTTTGTGTGCTTAGGGAATACAGTCAGGTAATTCCTGTGAAAGCCCATTTGTGAAACCCATAAATCTGTGCATGATTCCCGCATAGATGAACAAATGTTTCTGTGCGGGGAAAATCAGTACACCGCCAACGCTGGAAGTGCAGTAGTTTTTTCCTCTGGAGTTGGACATTCACTGGATTTTCTATCGTTCAGGTACGACTGCCTGCTGCGGCTCGTGACGAAGGAGGCTGACGTAGCTCTGGCTGGCCCGGAGGACGTGTACCTGGCCAAGGAGATGCTCTACGGCAAAGTGTTCGTTATCGGCCAGACCAGGACGATCCAGCGCAGATCCGGTGAGTAGCACACAATTGCGTCAGAAGATGCGAACTCATTTTCGTGTCTTTTGCACTGATGACTATAATAGTCTAATTCAGTCAAGGGTGTTTTGCCACACTCTGTAAATGCTGGAAGCAGGATTTTGAGGAATGACGCGTTTTTAAGCACCTTGATTCAGATTAGAAGGTCACTCTGCCTATGTCTTGCTGCTTTATTACTCTAGCGCCGCTAGCATCTGCCGTTTATGACAATTTTATTTGAGAAGTAAATCGCTCAGCAAAGAAAGTAGTGAAACTCATTCGTATCTGCCGACACTGTCATTGAACAACATGACAACCTTAATTAGCCCTGTTACACTCACCCTATATACCGTACCTAGACCACTCGGGGTTTTACCCTTTATTTATTTTCATCAAGTATGAAGTGCTAGAAACTGTGACTCAAAACTCGACTTACTGTAGAAGAAAAATTAAACGTATTTATTTTGCCAGGACTGTGAAGTTCCACCACTGCCTAAACAGTGTCTCTTAATGCCTGTCAAGTCACCGCTAAATTTTATGCTGTTGTTAGTCGTCGATTTTTAGGATTGAAATTTTAGAAATTTTAGCTTGAAGTATGTCTTTCAACATACATTATCTTAGTGCTCTTCTGCTATCAAACGCACGACACCATTTGAATAAACGAAGCCTAACACATCTGCACACCTATGAGCGGTCTGCTCGATTACGGGCGTACTAGTCAAGAGGAGATGTTACATGATGCTTATGAATTTTCGTTTTGGTGATCCTATGGGATGTGGTGTTCTGCAGGGCAGTGTGGCAGTGACAAATGAGTGTGGGATTCACGAACTGCTCGTTATTGGGAATATCGGAAACATATTCGTTTTGATAACACGTTTTAAAAAATCAATGTTCTCCACTTAAAAAAGTATATTAAAATTATTTATATTTTACTCACGAAACTTTGATGTATAAATTGCTCATTTCTATTTGAAGAATGCAACTCAAAGAAATGCTACGGAGGCTCCTTGGCACATTACTACCCTTGCACTTTTTAGTAAAGCTTCCCTAACTCCGTGCTAGACTTTCTTTTCTTTTGTCTTGCTCTCTTTCAATAAAGACCTCAAGTTTATTGAAATTCTGAAAAATTCCTCTGCCATAAATCGTAGTTTCTCCATAATTCGAAATTCTTAGTTTGCTGCAGAAGAATTAAAAACAACCGATTCTCCTCTACGTTGTATTTAAAAGCTTCAGTAATTCTGTTAAATTTTGATAGACAATATCACTATTTTGAACTGTGTAGTAAACTCGGCAGCACCAAGTTGAAGTAATAGATTGAACTGTGTAGCACGACCTGGAGGCTCATTCAGTCAGTCGCTACGTGCGTCTAAGCCCGCTGCCGCGCCGCACGCTCGCATAATGACGCTCGTGCTGTGCTGCACGCTTACATAATGACGCTCGTGCTGCTCTGCACGCTCACATAATGACGCTCATGCCGCGCTGCACGCTCACATAATGACGCTCATGCTGCGCTGCACGCTCACATAATGACGCTCGTGCTGCGCTGCACGCTCACATAATGACGCTCGTGCTGTGCTGCACGCTCACATAATGACGCTTATGCTACCCAGAGTCAATGAAGTACGACGGCGTGGCGGTGGTGCGGCGCTCGACTGTGGGCAGTCTCAAGGACCTCAACGGAGCCACGTCCTGCCACACTGGCTACGGCCGCACAGCCGGCTGGTACATACCTGTGGCGCACGTGAGTCTGTAGCAAGTTCTTAAATTGGGAATGGAGATTCTATTGGTATAGTTTTGAATTGTTTTATACGAAATAGCAACAATCTCAAAACGTTGTGAGTGCTGAGAATAAAATTGGTATGCTAAGGCAAAATGTTTAAACAACATGTAGAAAAATACGTTAGCACTGTTTTATTTCATACCTTACGGAAATAAAAAGTCACGCTCTTGAGGATTTAAATCCACCCTTAAGGATCCACGAGGAAAAGACGTGAAATTTGGTTCCTCGTGCTTTGTCTTGCTGATTCTTTGAAACCTGAATAAAATAATAGGAAATGGTGGAAAAATTCTCCTCAAGCATAAAAATCCCTACCAATTACCCGCAGAGTACGAATTTAGTATCATTTATCCTGTCTAATTTTTCTGCTCTTTATTTCAACATTATTTGGAGTTGGAAATGAGCATTGATAGTTGAAGTTTCATTGAACACATTTGTCCAAAATTGATATGTTTAATGAATGTTGATATGTTTAGTGAATATATCCCGAGAAAATTTAAACTTCATTATGTGTATTACAGTTTCCGCGTACTACGTTTGATATTTAGCAGTGCATATTCTCAAGAATTTGTCGAGCTCTGCACTGACGTGATTTTCAGTTGCTGGAAATGAAGAAGCTGAAGCTGTCGTGCGGCTCAGGCTTGGTGTCCGTCGAGAAGGACTTGAAGGCAATCTCGAACTTCTTCGGCCTGGCGTGCCTGCCGGGCAGTTGGGCTCCAGACAGCGCCACAGATGCCCGCCTCAGTGAGATCATTAATTCTGCCTAGCAACAATTCTGCGCTGAAATTGAACACAATAATTCTGTATGAACACCATTGCTTAGGCGTGCTCCAAAGATATGTCAAATTAAGAAAGAAATCGATGCAGAATTGTTCATTTTTAATGAATCTTGCTGTAATTATGTAATTATCAATGGTTGATGATGACTTAGAGGTCGTTACGGCCAGTTACCCAGTGGTAACAATGAGCCATAAAGGGTCAAATTTAGCGGCCATGCTGAACGACGCGTTTCGCTTAGTAAGACTACACGCTAGTTGAGCTAGTTGAGACGATCTGCAAATCTGGCAGCCTCGTTGCATTGCGGCGGGTGAAGTCTCTCCGTAGACTTTTATTGATTACGTGTGGTTATGAGTTTATTTGCAATTTCTGGGTTCCCAAGCACTTTTTGGTATCAGGGTAACTGTTGAGTCCTAGAATGTTAATGCAAAACGGTTAATTCATTGTATCTTTTGTGTGGAATTGAGTATGCACAAATGTGACTAGTCATTAAAAGATAATGCAGATGCCTTTGTTTCAAGGAGTAACTTAGAGTCAAATCTTGTACTCGTCTTTCGAAACTACTGCCACAATTCGCGCATGCGTTATGTTACTGCCATTATAGTCACCGGTTTGTGACTGTGGCTAGTTTGTTAAAAGAGTCGTAGGATTATCATCCTCATTGAGTCAGTAATATATATCAAATGCATACAGTTTGTTTTATAATATTTAGGTTATTTGAATTTGCCCAATGATATAAAATTAACGTATTAGTTCAACTGTTCACAGTGTGTATCTATCGTTGAAAGTGTGATGCTACTAAGTCTAAATAGTCCTTTATCAAAATTTCTGATTTTTCTTAAAATTGGGATGCAGTGATATACTTCATATGTAGGATTGGTTCTACGATTTCTTTGTTTTTTGAGTACTTTTTTCCATAGAGAAAAGAGCGAAATTTTCTAAAAATCTTCAGTTGTTCCCTCTATTAGGACACCTGAACGTGTTCATTATTATGATCCTCTCTTCTTGAATCGCTGAATTTTCTACTAAAATTACATTCATCAGCCAATAAAATCCCCAAATTTTGACCAAAACCATTTTCAAAAATTTGATATTTGGCACCTCGGCACAATGATGGGCATCTAGCAATTGTGGCTTTGAAAATTGTCTCCGGATAGGTCTTATACCTGAGATTCTGGCTTTAATTAATTTCTATTTCCCTATTTCGTGTGTTGCTGGTTTGTTGTCTTGTCACGATGCATAAATTATTTTATTGTTTGTTACTTAGCAAGTTTTTCTTCTGCTTTTATTCAAGCACATTTGAAATGCATGTGAGACTCCCATAAAATGGATAATTCGTTCGTATGATACCATTATAAATGCTTGCATATATCGTCGAACTTTTTAGATCATTTTCTCGAGTGTCTAATGCTACTTGATTCGTCAGATGTTGAAGGGAGATACCGTCGTTAATGTACACAATTTAACCTGTCTTTTTCTGGCGTATCTTTTCTCATCGTAATTGAAAGCAAAAATGTTCAGTTAAAATCATCATGTAATAAAAGATTAGGAGTGTTACTCACTGCTTCTGACCACTTATGGGTATGCAACTTGGGTTACAACATGAGAATTGAGTAGAAACCTAAGAACGAGCGCGTCGGTTCGTTCCTTTCGCCATGTTGTATTCTGAGAGTGACACCAACACGCGACGTTGATCACTTCAGAGAGGACGTACCCAAACCTGTGCTCGATGTGCGCCAGTCCTGGCGAGTGCAGCGACGAGGACCTCTACTCAGGGTACGAGGGCGCCCTCGAATGCCTGACGAAGGCGAATGGAGACGTGGCCTGGACAAAACATGAGGCTGTCGTGCAATACTTCAACGCAACCGAGCGGGTCAGTTTTTATCATACGTAAAATGGTCGACCGTCGTATCATATTCACGTGTATTTAACAAATAATTTTTACTTGCCTCTTATCACCATGATGGTCTCTTTCCTCTCATTGAACGAATAGTGCAGTATTTGGATTTTTAACAATAAACTGATGCAAAGCCAACCTTTGGCTTCTGCGTGCCTAATTTCTTATGATCCAATTTTGGACAACTTTTTTCGTTGGAGTTTTGTGCAAGTAATTTGATTATCATTATTTCTTGAGGAAAGTGCTATTTGCTACTTCGTTTTTGGTATATTCGGCTTTCGTCAGATTTTCACGCACGAATTCTTCCTGTTAACCTAGGTTTCACTAATTTACAATCGTTATTCAGCATTTTCATTGTAGGTTCTATACGGCCAAGATGAGCTCAGTATCAATTCTTGAACGTGTAAATTGTTTGATCAATAAAAAATTACCCATGCGCACCAAAACACTGGCCAGTTTTCACATTTTTCGTAGTTTGTTTGTGCATAACTGCTGTGCAATAGAAGCGGTACAATATATCAAAAACCGTCATCTGCTACCGTACCCTTGATATTCTGTATTATTGTAAGGTCAATTGAATTTGCACTTAAATTCTCGGGATGAAAAATTTTACATGTCAACGTTGCACATTTTCTTACATTGTTTAAAATTAATATGCACAAACCGGAACAGGCATGGCTGATCAATGTGAAGAAGAACGTAGCGAATATATACCAATACTGAGGGCTGCGAGACACTCAAATTAGACACTCAGTATTTACTTCCCTACTGCGAAAATTTACTTCGCAGTAGGGAAGATACCAATTGATTGTTCTTGTGCCTCATGGCCCATCTGCATCAGGGAAGAAGGCAAGTCAGAGTGTCGTAATTCAAACGCTATTTACATTTTCCTGTGTTGAGTGCAATTAACCGAGTGTAGCAGATAACACGTGTAACACGTGAATAAAATGTATAACATTAGAAACATTCATTATCAAATATAGATTTAGTGCTAATAGATCCATAGATTATGTCACTCCCATAGTAAATTTTTATGCTACACGATCACCAAACTGCAACTACTCAGGAATTTTAATGTGTAGGAACTCGAACTTTAGTTCACAGAGAGAGATTCACAAAAAATCTCAGTTGTATTAAATTGCTTCCATTTTACAGTCTATTTATAAATGTTAGAAGGAATAATAAAGCGTTGTATTGGTTGAGAGTCGCTGATCATAATTTCTGTTAACAGCAAAGCCTGAAAGCCCAATACGGGCTGCTGTGTCCCGACGGGTCGGTCCGGGACGTCGACCAGCCCTGCCCCTGGGCCTCCAAACCCTGGGACGCCTGGCTCACGCGGACTGGATACGAGTGAGTCGTGGCAGGACATGCATAAGAGTGTCTTGATTTGCCTTTTTATGAGAGCGGGTCGAAAATTGTCGAAATAATTACGGTTTGGAGGCATGCACAGACCAGTTCACAGTTGAACTGCACAGAGGTATTGTCAAAAGTTTTCGTAAAAGATTCCGGTCTCGAAAACGAACGAAAGGGAAAACTGTGACCAGTTATCAGAGGTGACTTATTGAATGCTTTGATTGGGCTAAAATTCATAAACTACAATTCCAAAGCTTGATTCAATACTGGGACCATCTCGTAAAATTCTCTCTTGACACTTAAAAGGTTTGTTTCTCATAAACTAAAGAAAACTCAAGAACAGTGTTAATTCAAGGTGGACTTTCTGTCTCTTTTATAACTGGAAAAAGTAAAACGCTCCGCTTTTTTATGATTAGCAAATTATCTTAAGATGGTTCGTACTTTATGCGGTTTCCAGTTTTACCTGTGTTCAAAATTATGAAATAATGGCAAATTTGTGCGTTTAATTGTGCTTTTCTTGTAACTCACAATTTTAGTTCGTATTTAAAATATTCATTACTAATTATTTTTATACACGGAATTCATTTCTGTCGCTGAAGATTTGATAAATATTCTTTGGCATTTTACATTTTACACAATTTACACGATACTGAGCAAATAAGAATTTCGATTCTGCAATTTATTTTTTCAAGCCGGATTTCTTATTTGTTTGTTAAAAATTGCTATCGCTCAGATTATTTTGAATACTCCAGAAACCTGGAAACAGTCACTAAGTCCCTCAAGATGGCCATGGAGTCAGCGACGATTGGCAACGAGCGCGCGTCCACCAAAATCGAAGAGTGGGCCACGCCAGTCCTGGGCATCAAACAGCCGTCCACCGTGGTGGCCTTCAACCCGCCTACCACCCCACTCAAGTACCTCAGCACCGGTAACAGTGGAGACAGTTGTGCTAATACTTAGACCAAAGTTCACATGTCCAAAGTTCCCATGTTTTGCAAGTTTGCAATGAATTTAGCAACTGTCTCGTCCAATTGTGCTACGAACAGTTACATTTTGAATCATTTGTGAATATTTTTGGTGGTTCGTACCTTACTCGTACAAGACAGAGCTCAGGTATAGCAAAAGTATTTCATGTGTCACTTACACTCACCTCATAGAGTCGACTCTGCAGCACAAAAAGCAATTTTTCAATCATCGTAGGTAGAGTTTCTCCCGTTCGTTCAGGAATGTTGCATTGGTTTGAAATTATTTAAAATTATAAATGTGTCGGTAGATCGACATGTATTCAAGTGCGGAACCTTTATGTTTCCTCAGTTTATAATTCATTAATCAGACGAAATTGTATCGCATGAGGTAATTTTGAGAATGAGAGCAAATATAGCTTCACGGGTGTTGAATTAATTGGTACATTTGTTTCAATGATACTGATTAGATAGATTGAAAGAACGATTCATGCTCATGATATAATTGGTATTCTAACTTGGTCCCCCAACTAATGCCTTGAACTTGAATTGAACTTAGATTTTAGGAAATGTGTATTTTTCTAGCAAATTGTACGAGTTACGCGTATCACTTTTTTCTTTTCTTGACGTTGAACCTGCCTGAAAATACACTATTGGTGAGTAAAATTACATGTTACATTCACTAATATTACGTTTAATAAACAATTAGAGCTGGATGACCAAGTGTCTTAGCAACAGGTGCATCTCCCTGGATGCTTGGTTCGGCCAGTGAAGGTTATTTTCTTTTGATCTCAGTAATATTGTAGAGCCTAAAATACTTATACCTCATTTATACAATTCAGTCCAGTCTATTTGATTTGAAGAAATAATGCATCAACCATGTTAAAAGTATCATCTATTATTCAGGGTGATGAGCCACCATTATAGCTTATGTGAATTTTCAGTTGCCGCTGCAATACCGTGTGCAGTCCATCATGGTCAGCATTTTCTACGAGTATTTTACACGCATCGTGTGCATTTTCTACCAGTGTTTTACACGCATCGTGGGAATTTTCTACCACTGTTTTACACGCATCGTGTGCATTTTCTACCAGTGTTTTACACGCATCGTGTGTATTTTCTACCAGTGTTTTACACGCATCGTGTGCATTTTCAACCCGTGTTTTACACGCATCGTGTGCATTTTCTACGAGTGTTTTACACGCATCGTGTGCATGTTCACAGCTGCATACGACATCACGATCGAGCGCCTGTCTTGTCCTGAGGATCCCTTCCGCCTGTGCGTCACCTCAGATCCCGCACTGGACAAATGCCGAGCGCTCTCACAGGTGATCTGATGAGAATGGTTTGCAGTTTTCATTTGATCCCTTTTACTAATTTGAACTGGGCTTTAGATTATTGAAGTAATGTTTCTAACTCAAGTACTTACAGCTTTGGGGTTCTATAACACTGATGTATTTTACACTACGACCTATCAAAGCATATCAACACTTGAGCTGAGAGGCGAAGAACGTATAATTGTGATTGAAGAGGTTTTATTCCATAGTTTGTCTCTGGTTCTTCCACAGTGTTAGAGGGCGTGTCATTCTTGCCTACTCGAACAATTCTGTTCAAATGCTTTCCCTTCCTTTTCATATTTCATAATTCATCCTTTCGACAGGCTTCGATTTTCCATTGTCAAATGACATTACCAGGTGGGTGCTCTCTTTGTCTTTTTTTTTTTTACAAAATAAAGCCCCCCACCCGCAGCCAGATCGTTAAAAACGCAATTTTTATTTCTTTAAAAAATTAAAAAACACTTAAACTTTTGTCTTAAATGAACATTACGGCAACTGCCTCACAGGTACTGAAGTCGCGCCGAGTGCGTCCAGAACTGGCGTGCGAGCTGTCGTCTGCCCCGGGCGGTGACTGCTCTACAGCTGTCGCTGGCGAGCGCTCAGACATGGCCGTGCTAGACGGCGGCGAAGTTTACAAGGCTCATGTGTTAGTATTACCCTGTTTTTTTTTGTAGTGTTTAGCATGCAGTTTGGAAGCATGTCATATTAATTTATAGAGTTTTCCATATTTGAAACACAATCAATTCGTACTGAATGATGAGTTTATCCTCAAATCGTGTTGGCGAAGCAGTAGCTGATCGTCAACGCTTGGAAAAAGTGGAAGGGAAGAGTTTCACATGGAATTTACCGGAATGGCACCTTGTAAATTGAAGTGGTACAGATAAGAGAATATGAAGATGGTGTTTTCACATGTTATTTGGTGATCCATGAATGTTATTGGTACTTGAATAAATAGAGAAATTAAAAGCTTCTCAAACATTGGAGCAAAGATTTGAATTTAAACGTTTGTTCTTTTCCTATGAGTATATTGTTTAATGTGTTATACTCGAACAAACTTGTTCACCATTCTCAGAGAATTTTAGGTTTAATTTTAAGCTCACATATTCCTCCTGGGGAAACTTTTGTTTCTACAAGCTTTACCTGCAAGAACTACTTACACGAGTGTCTTTGTTAGTTGAGAAGAAAATAGCCCTGTTCTATTTAATGCTGTTACGGTAGTCTGCTGTTACTTTGCACCTCGGCTGCATTACAGTCTGTTCCAAATGACTCTCATAATCTCGACCAAGTGAACGGTTAATTTCATCCGTGCGTAGAACTTTGTTTCTACAACTATTATTTCCGTAGTGCCATTCTCGTCTGATGTTGAATACAGAGTAACATCTGTTATTCTTGCTGGTAAATATTTTTTGTAGTTGTCCTCACAATTCATTTTCAATTGACGGTGGTTAGGTAATGATTGTTTACTCGTGCTTATTCCTATGAGTGACCTGGTGAATTAAGGAACATTTTTATTAAGGGTTTCCTCACCCTCCATATAGAAATTATATCAAAACTATCCTTTCCATAACGTTCACGGCCTCGTTAGGGAAAGTTGGCTAAGATTATTCAGGTCAATACTTTGACGAAATATCGACTTTTATTGTTTTCAGAGAATTAAAATTTAGCTTCACCCTGTAAGGTTCTAAAAACTGCCGATGACGTCGTTAAAGGGTAGTCAACATTAAAAACACTTTTACTGTTTTATACAATATAAGCAGTATATCAATTTGTTGTGGCAATGAAGGTATCTTCTTCGTGTAGCTACAATCCAAAACATATTTCTCGAAAAAAATCGACTGACTTTAGGAGAAAATATGATTCTCTTGCAGGGAGTACGGTCTCACACCACTGGTGGCAGAGAAGTACGGACTACAGGATTCCTCTTACTATGCCGTGGCAGTCGTAAAAGCAAGCTCCGGTATCAGCCATTTGAGCGACCTGAAGGGCAAACGTTCCTGCCACACTGCCATCGACTCCACAGCTGGTGAGATCTGCTGTAGTAGCGTTGGGTATTTTGTGTCCTTTGTGGTTTCTGATGTAATCTTTGCTGTTTGCGTGATGTACAGGAACACGGTTCTGTGTGGAGGTGCCGGGAACGAGATGCTTCCGTGCTCCCTACCGGAAATCGTTGCACTTGCACGGAATGTTGAATGGCCGGGAAACAAATAAACGTGACAAATGCGAGTGGCAATAACACAATATGAAATCGATTGTTTGCGTCGTTCCTAAGGATTCTATCCCGCTCGAGTAATCAACACAAAATCTATCTTATAGTACTTTTAGAATAATAATTGTACAGTATGTATGATTGTGTATGTACGTCCCACGTACAGACAAATCGTGGGATATGCTGTGGATTTTATAGTTCTTATTAAACGAACTGTATGGTTGTCGTCTGATTTTTGAAAGTATTTTACAGTATATTTGGTAGGGAGAAGGCCACTATACATCGCCACTAATCTATCGATCTTTTGTAATGCACCTATCAGAGGAAACGTATTTTATAGCCAAATGTAATTTTTCGGACGCCAAGTTTCTGTTTTTTTAGGATTTAAAAAAATTTGCCATGTGTATGAGTATAATAAACATTTTTAGCTATACAGTTCAAGCATCCCAACTTAAAATTGACCTTTATTTGCCGTGGGAGCGGTTGTCACGTTCTAACCAGCTTGAGAACGTTTAATTTTTTAAATCCTAACCTGAATAGAGCCTCGTCTATGTCCTACATTACATCTGCTGTTCGCTTTGGGTCCTGAGTGCGCTGGGGATTCAGTCTCGCAAAGTACAATTGATAATGTCCTAAGTAATGGGCTTCGGCTTATAAAAAACAATTTTTATGCCGTTGAACTAATTCTTACAGTTTACTGCTGTTTTTAAAGATGCTTTTATACGGTTGTGTATTTTGTTCAGGTTTAGGATTTTCTGCTAATATATGCACGTACTTTTATTCCATACCTTTGAAATAATCTTACTCGAGATTTTTTAGCAAACTGAAAAATTTGATTCACGTTCATTTAACGTTTCCCGACCATGAGAGACAAGTCATGCGCTTCCGTCAGGGTTCGTTTGTGGGAACACTTACTTGTACGATGCAGTCATAAAAGTAATCTTGATTTGCGAGTCAGTGATATAACAAAATGTTGGTCTTTTAAATGCACTGAGCCGAACTTTAAACATGTATTGCTATTTTATTGAGTGAATTTTATGAACCGGGTTGCGAACTCCGAAGTGTGTAAAATTAAATTGAAATAGCATAACCCAATGAACACATGAGTACTGAAGTTAACTATGGGGTAAATTATATAAGACGTTATTAGATAATCTTTCTTCGCAGCATCGTAGAAAAATCGACCGTGAGGCTGGGAGCTCAGTCCATATTATTGCTACTTACGCCCCTTTTATTCGAATTCAAAATTTATGTGGGCTTTATACACGTATAATTAGATATTGTACCTGCTCAATTAATTTTTCAACGTATACATTGCAAACAGTTAGGGTGTAAATTTGCTTGTGGATGTTGCTGAAACTGAACTGAACGATTTTCATTTTTTAAGATGAGGATATCCCCTGTAAAGATCATTTCTGTCATCCTGGCTGTTATAGATGTAGAGGAGTGTTCTATATTCATTTTTTCATGCTCAATGTATAAATATGTACACGATCAAGCAGATTTGAGTTACTATAGTTACTTGTAAGTAAATACAAGCACTTTCAATCCATTAAAATCAGAGGAAGAATTAAGTGCACGCTCAATCTGGAAGGTCCTGTACATTTCAATCGTATTGATCTCAACTGCACTACAGACGTAAACGTCGTGCCTGGCTTACGCGATCAATCGCTACCTTATTGTTTCTTGAATTCTTGAGTCACCATTCTATTTTTCTTCATTAATATAAAACGTTTAACATACGTAAATCATTAAATTTTTCCAAAACAATATCAACACAAAAATTTCACAGTTTGTTCACATCTGCACTAGGCTGGAAGACTCCCATCGTTGCTTTACTGGAAGCCGGTCTAATTAAAAGGGGAGGCTGCAACTACGCCAGGGAACTTTCCACCTTCTTTTCCGCATCATGTGTGCCTGGAGCTAAAACACCGCAGTTTGACCCCGATGGTGCCAACCCGGAGTCTCTCTGCCAGCTTTGCGTAGGCACTGAAGGTAAAGTCTTAATTCACGAGAGGAGAGATGATTTAGTGCTTATTTGTTATGAAATAGGCAGGTGTAGGTACGGGAAGTCAGTCTAAAATGACATCCCATTTTGAATTTCCATCGTCACTGCTTTTGTGAAAGGCGTTTTAATACGATTTTTGCAGCTATAAATGATGTAAAATTTGTAATACAACATAGTAATATTTTATTGAAAAATTTCCCATAAATCCTGATTTTTAATTTTTTATGAATGTTTGCAACTATGTCATTTAGACATAAATATGGATAAAATCACATACCATTGTTTTTGTGATACATGTTGATGGTACCGGAAAGTGCATTGAGGAAACAAAAAACTTTATTTACCTTTCCTTTCACCCACATCACTTATTTTTCAGAATTGTCTACTTTTCCAATTTGATAGAAAATTAGTAGAACGCTTTAATTGCACTGGGCATGGAGTCTTCAATCCAAGACTGCCTGTCCGTTTTTCTCTCGCTTTTCCCCCTGCGAAAAAAACAACCTGGTTAGGCCTAATCCAGTGAAGTGTCACTACAAATCATATACTTATTCACTTTTCAGCTAATTTAAATTGCACATTTTTTACTGTAAAAATTGGTTCAGTTTAGCAATAAATGGCTTGCAAAGTGAAATTTAAAAGTTATTTCTATTCCTTAAAAAGGTTACAGAAACATTTGCTAAAGAAGTTCATTTAATTTCCTTGTTTGATGTCAAAATAAGATAAATTATTTTTTATATTTAAGTCTTTCCTAGTTGATAGCATATGTACACTCATGATAAAATGCACATAACAAGAAATAAAATATACAAAAGAGAGACGTTGCAGTTTAGAGATAAAATGACATACCTAATGAGTAATATGATATACCATGTCATTTTTGCCCAAAGGTTTGTACGTCGTTCAACCCGGAAAAACAATCGTGAAAAACAATAATTAAATTTACCTGAAGTTGGTTTAAGATTCTCTGGTTCACAAAATCTTATGCTCAAGAGTACGAGAAATCCAAAAAAAATATTACAAAGTTGTTCCTTACCTTAGGAGAATGAGTAGATTTATTCCAACGCAGGAACAAACTTTCGCCCGAGGCAGCGCATCAACTCGTGAAACAGAGGCCGTCGCGACTCAATTGACTCAGCTCACTGGAGGCGGCCGTGTACTAATTGCTGAACATGAATCATGAATTAGCTGTTTTTCAGTCTCGAATTTCCCTGGATGTTGAGAAACTACTTAGTATGTAATTTTGCCCAAGTGTGTCATTTTAGACAGGTCTCCCTAAAATGTGAAACGAATTGGCCGTGAGATAGTATTACAAATGATCTTAGCTGGCACGTGTGTTTTATTATTTCAATGAAATTGATATATTGCACATTATAGTACGGTGAGTTTTTAGTAGGGCTGGGGAGGAACAGTCACGTGGCTGCGATGCTGCTGAAAATGGTGAAAGGCACCTGTGGTCTGGCAATTGTGTTATTGCTGCTAAATTACAGTAAAATCCAAGCGGCTATAAATTTTTGCAGGATCTTTTTTTGAAGTATCTTACAAGATTTACTCAAAGATTACTCGTAAAGCTAGTAAAACTTGTAGAACATCTTTTTTACATTGATTGTTCATCACTTTCTGTGCAATTCATCACAGTTTTTTCTCTCACCGGATTATTGTCAATACAATTATTACTTTTAGGTAAATTGATGTTACTTTTGACTACATCGAAGCAACTTGGCTCCGGCTGAGACGCTAAATCCTGTACTCACAAATCCGATGTCATGTCACAAAGATGTCATGTCATCACAGTGGCGGGGGCGGACGGCCCTTCGTATTCGGTGGCGGGCAGCGAGGGCTGGTGCGAGAGAGGCGGCGGCGAGGCGTATTTTGGATATACGGGCGCCTTCAGGTGTCTCGTGGAGGGCGGCGGTGACGTGGCCTTCGTCAAGCACACGACTGTCGGAGAAACAATCAGTGAGGGGCTCGGGACGGTAGTTTGAGTCAACCAGATGTACGAAGCACGACGACAAAGCGTCTTGTTTCGTTGCAAGACGACTATACAGGGTGTCCCACAAAAAACCAAACGCTCTCAATGGTGATTTCCGTATCACTAATACCATCATACATAAAAATATAAGCATTTAATTTTAAACAGATTTATTGTACATGTTAGCGGATTAAAATGGGTTTAAAAGTGAACATATTATCTATTAGAGGGTTCGGTTTTTTGTGGGACACCCTGTATAGTGAGCATGCAGCTCACCAGTCTACGCTTAAGAGTTAATGATCAGTTGAATACATTGATAAATTACTTTTCTGGTAATATTCGCTCCACCTATATTCATTAGAGCTAGTATACGTTTTCATTTCGTAAAAATAACGGTTGGAATCGCCGCAGCTTAGTATTGAGAAGTAAAACTATAATGGGTTGGTATGCTAGCTTGATGTTTGCTGTGATAAATGGCCTACGTATGTGCACCTGAAAATGTGGCGTATGAAATTGAATTTGGATTTTAATCGCAAAATCATTAAGTTCACTTTCTCATCTGAAATGTGTCTATTAGCACCGTTGTCCCAAAAACTATATTCCAATAATTTTTTTCTGTAACACCAATCCTGGTGTGGGGTGGGATGATAGATTTCTTGTTCAGAAGGAGCTAATGCAGAAATGTTCGTTTATAGTGATTATTGCTTCGATTTCAATTTGAAGAAATAGAGGTTTTGTCTATTGTGGCCAGAATTGAACACTATGCTATTAAGGATTAAATCATAAGCAGTAAGTAGTGCTGATTCGTTCTTTTACTTGTTATTTACCTGTTATCTATGTCTAAGCCACAAGTAATGAATTGAACACTATGCTATAAACGATTAAATCATAAGCAGTAAGTAGTGTTGATTCGTTCTTTTACTTGTTATTTACCTGTTATCAATGTCTAAGCCACAAGTAATTTTCTCTTCCGGTGGGTTCTCATTTTTTAATTCCCTTAATTAACTCTAATTCATTGAACAAATTTCCAGACTCGATGCAAGTCAATGCGACATGGGCAAAGAACTTGAAGACTCAGGACTACAGGCTGCTGTGCAAGAAGGGTGGCACTGCAGACGTGGTCGACTTCGCATCCTGTAACCTCGCTAAAGTTCCCTCTAATAAGGTGCGTCCTGGTCTCCGTGGCACACTGGTACCGTGTTGCGCTCACAGATGGGAAGTAAGGGTTCGATTCCCGATAGGAGCAAAACTGATTTTCAAGGAAGCATAGAGTGCTTCCCACGGTAAAAGAAGTTTAGACCTAACATTCTTGACGCCACTCACGTGTCAGTAGTCATGAGGCATTGAAAACTCAACGATATACTGTTCGTCAACTGTGTTGGAATTGGTAAAATTACTATCGTGCTAAAATGTGAACCGAGTTTCTCTAACTTTTCTTGGCAAAAAGAATTATTGTGCACTAAGTCACTTCAGCTGTGTGCGCAATATAGCATTCTTTAGTCTATGCACGATACGGCTATTTGTTAATCTGTTAGTTGTTGACCATATTTTAGAATACAAATTTTATTTGGTTCTAAGAACCAATTTTCAAAATCTTATTTCCTTTCTTATAGCAACCTATAATCAGTGGTACATTATTTTTATCCATGAACTTTAACAAGCGTGGATATTGACTCTTTTCTATGTAATAATTCATAGGTAACGACACCTAATTTCCCTTTGCTGCGATCTAGAACAACATCTGCCCTTCTGTAGGTCGTGGTCAGGAGCCAGTTAGCGTCGAACAGGAAGGAAGAGGCCAGAATGCTGCTCATTGCGGCTGCCAGCAAGTTCCCACCCGGACAGTTCGTCTTCACCCTCTTCGGTCCGTACCACGGCCACAGCAACCTCATCTTCAAGGTGGGGACTGAAATCCACCTTGACGCAGATATTCCCAGCCCTGTGTGGCTGATAGATGCCGGAGCCGTACACCATTACTGACTCGTACTCGTTGTGTTTCCTATTATTACTATGACTGGCCAAACCCAGTTACATAACTGATATATTTTATGGAACGCACTGTATCTGATTTTCTTTTCCCACGTCGTATCTGATGTCTACTTCCGAATGTCCTCCAGCTGAGCAAGTATTTTCTTCAAAGTACTATTAAATACCTTTAGGCTTTTTCATTTTTTGTTTTTAATTCACACCTGTAGAAAGTCTAGTAAGGCCAGCTTACTCATGCATACTCGTAATCATCATCCTGAAGACTCGAATTTTAGCTTCCGTTGTCAGCCACCCTCGTTCATTGATTTTCTCTTTTTCTCTACACTCGACCATAAAAATTTTTCTGTGAACCAGTAGCTGTTCGGCTCCCAATTGAAGTGTGTTAGCACTAATCATATTTTCCTCCTAATTGTCTGAAGACATTTTAAGGCGAACGTTGTTTTGCAATTTGAATGTCTTATTAGAACTTAAACTTTTTTTTCCGGAAAGATGTCATGTCAGATACGAATTGCAGTCATGACGTGATAGGAAAGTGTATGCGTCATCAAGTGAAGATAATATGGCTTTGTAAATTACCTAATTTTGCGCGTAGTTAGCTCTGCACGCTCTTTAATTCTTTCAACACCAATCACTCACCGTATTGCGCGTTTCTTGAAAAGCTCCTAACTGGCCTCCACTTTTTCCTAGGACACCGCAACGAATCTGGTGATCAGCCCTGAAGATTCGTTTCGGAACCCAGAAGACGAAGCATATTACCGCATGCTGACAGAGCTGCAGTCGTGCGTGCCTGACCCCATCGCGGAGACCAACTACTACACCCCCAGGCCTGTCTCAGCGCCGGCTGGCGACGGTGACGTGTCCGGCAAGGCAGCAACGTTCCAGCCGTCGTTGCTGGTGGTCTTGGTTACTTTCATTTTACTGCGATGGGAAAAAGCGTTCTGATTCTAACAAAGAGGCGCGTTACCTGCAGTGGGGGAGAGATTATGGATTATTTTAGCGCTGTACAAATGAGTAACCAAATTGTTTAGTAAGAAGTATAGCATGTGAATTGAGTACATCACTACACATTTTTCCATTTTCCAAATAAAATTTGGGACAATTTATGTCTTAGGACATTTAAAAAAAAATTTGTTTCAAGGGAGGAATCCCGTAAAGAAAAAGAAATGATTAGGATTGCAGTAAAACAAGGGAGAAACGATTGTTGTTTAGTAAACTTGGAAGCAAAAAAATGAATGAGAAGGAATATTGGAAACCTTGGTTTTATACCAACTGTGATGTTCAAGACATTTTTCTCGAACCTCGCCATGTTCTAGGTTGGTGAGTTCTGTCTTTGACATGAACTATGAAAATGTTATTTTCATTGTTGTATTTCACAGCTTGCGGTGTTCTTAGAAGCATTTAGAAAAGTTCTTTGTAGGACTTCAACAGTGTGGTGCAGTTGGAGAATGTAATTTTAGTATGTAAATAATTTTTTTTTGCATAAAGTGACTGTGCAGAGAAAATTAGTTGTAAAGTATGCAGAAACTACATCATAATGAAAACAAGTAAATTAAGGTTCTAATCCCGTAAGTTTGATTCCATTAATATTTTATGTGTTGACATGGTGTTTCAGAGGACAAAATTCTTGTTTTCTCAACGAAACAAAATCTCATTTCATTAATTAATTCACATTTTCATAGAGAAGTATAATATTTGGCACAAAAAAAACACTCGGTGTATTTTATTGCATTAAAACTGTACATTGTGAAGTAAAGTATTCTGAATGAAACGAAATAACGAGAAATGTCCCCATTTTGCTTCGGCATTGTTTCTCTACGCTAATTTCTTCGTATTTGACATCTTTCTTCCAGTAAAACTACAATATCAAATCTTCACTCAAAGCATATTTGCTCAATACGAACGAGAGACGTGGCAGCATCGTTCTGTGATCTTTCAAATTCTAGCTAAATGTCCGACGGTAGATTTAGATTTGGGTTTGAATGTTTTGTAAATATGTTTGTTACTGTTTTATTTGTGTATTTAATCCGTCTTCGTGTTTCTCTCTGCTTATTCTTTAGAATTTTATGAGTTTGAAAATGTTTTCCAAGTTGTTAGCATTACTTTGAGTGAACTTTTTTTATGTGAACGTATATTTTAATATTTTAACAGTCGTTTTAACAGGCGACTCAACCTCCTACTCTGGTGGGCTCGGATCTAACGCGACCAATTGGCAGGCAAACTCAAGTCATGAATAAATGTTGCTGAGGATAAATGTTGCAGGAATTTTGCTAGTGATAATAACTAAGTTAGCATTTTGCAACGTGCTCATAGCGTTAAAATTCAGGAGAACTAGTCCAATTTTTAGGTTGTGCGAAAACAGATCAGATATGTAATTATCAATTCGATTATTCGTTACTAACTTTTTTCGAAACAGGGACTTCCAAAATTTAGTTTTAATAACATGCTTCAAACTAGAAAGATACACACGAATATAGGTGACAAAAAGAACCTTTAGAGAACGTTTATTAATTGCAACTCGTTTTACCGTTGGGTCTTCCAATGCCTTACAACTACTGATGCGGTGAGGGATGTGAGGAATGTGTGGTTTAAGCTCCCTTTTCCAAGGGAAGAACCCCGTGGTCACGTGAAAAGCCAAAATACAAGCGTTTATTCGCAAAAATCAGACGCATAATTTTCATTGATCTGCGTTGCACGTTGAATAATTTTGAGATAACATCTACACTTGAGAGCGTGTCTAGGCCCAAAAGTTCTTTCTGGGAGCGCACCTTGCCGAAATTCTCGCTTTTCAACAAAATGAGGGAGACGCTCTGAGATCGGCGTGCCCAGTGTGGGCAGGACGTCAGCCTAGCCAGTTTATTCGAACTTGTTTCGAGAGTGTGCAATGAATCAAATCTGAACAATTTGAACACTGTTCGTTGATATTTGTTAGCGTATTTATGGAATGTAATTTTACAGAATAAATAATGGAAAATTCATTTCATTTTTCATGCTCATCTGAGGTTTTACACTCTCGGTTGTGAAACAAGCTAGAAATCGCTCGTCAAACTCTCAATTTGAGAGACTTTAAATATATAGTTGTTTGATTATTACCAGCTGCATAGGTAGAATTTCACTTTGTCTGTGGTTAAATTTTTAGTACCATTTGATGCACAAATAAGATAATGCTGTTTTCCTCTAGTGGCTCAAGACTTTCATCTTACTACCCTAAATTCAATACACAAATTTAAACCTTACTTTCTCATTGTTTGGGCTCGTACTCTCTCGTAAAGCAGCCGTTTGTTTTATTCGTACTTTTGTAATTTTAATAAACTTGTGCTCATAATGAAAAAATGTCATCAAATAGTAACCTCAAAATTGGTTCCTAATGTCGTATCATCCATTTGTATTACTCATGTGCATAAAAGTTTAATGAATTTAACACTGCTCACAATGTCATATTCAGTACGTTACTTATTTTTTAAGAGCCAAATTTTTCAATAAAATTATTTAAGTATTATTAAATGTTAATTTAATAACATAATTCATCTCCATTTTTGACCCCCTTCGATTTGGCTCTAGACCTCGCTTGGAAAACATAATTGAAAATAAATCTGAAATGGCACACCTATCAAATAAGCGTTGTCATGTGTCCGAGATAACTTTGGTTTTATTCCAAAAAACATTTTTGTCCTTTGTTCCCTTATTAGTGTACTATGAATGGAGTAAAGACTATAGCTCATTAACAGTATTTCGTCTTATGCCGGGTTTTCTTTTTTTATTCAATTTCGGTAAGAGGTAGTTGGCGAAGGCGTTTTTCAGTCTTTAGTAGCGATGAAACTTATGAAAAGATCGACGAAGCGCTCAGCAGCTCTGAACACTTCCTTGACACCGGCTAGTTGACTAGCTCAAGGTTCGCGTTAATTTCACGTCAAGACCAGATCCTGATAAAAATAACCAAACTAAAAATGATCGTTTAATTTTTTGGGAAAAAACGTAGAGGTCAGAACATGAACAGGGCCAAATATTGGGTTACGCGCACGGTACCGGACGCGTCACCGGATTACCAGGTAGCCGTGCACTCAATTTGAAATCATGCAATATAAGATATTATAAATGAAATTTTCTTCGATAGTTCATCTATCTTCATTCCTACAGTCCGCTCTACTTCCAGAGAAGAAAACACAGGGCCAAACTTTTATCTTTACGGGCCTCTTTCTACTTTCCTGACGGTTTCACGTTTACTGAAAAAGCAAAACATCGGTTATCATAACTTATAGCCTCGATTTCAAACTTTTTTTCGCAAACGGAGTCAACTAATATTGTATCGGGAGCTGCCAGAAGTTTCGAGGAGATCACCACAGATTAGTGGGAGCCGCTGCAAAAACAGTGAGTGGAATTCGTGCTGAGAACCATGGAATCAAATGGAAGCTCTGTTCACGAATCTATTTGAGAATCAATTACAATAATCTGAGTGTTAACGAATAAATAACACGACTAGCAGGTTATTAATTTTAACACAGCTGAGTATGCTCAAAAGAAAGTCAAAGGTTTTCTTCTATAAGCTGGAAAATCAATTTTTTTATTGCGGTACCAGAAACAAAAGAACCCCTCACATGAGGGCACAGAAAAAAAGTATCCAAAGAGTAAACTCAGCCATTCGCCAGAATTTCAAGGGCATGAGGAATATTTCCAAATTAAACTAAGTTTAGAAATCGAAACTGGAAAGGAGTTTCGTCAGGAGAGGCTCATCAAGAGCAACTCAGATATATTTTTTGAGTGATAAAGAAACCGTTCAGCTGTAATCAGACGAGCACTTTGATCGCATGCTACATTTTACCATGAATAGCTACGTAATTGGTTGACTCAGGCGGCGTTTGCTGCACTTCGGAACTGGAAAATGCTAAAGATACTTACTCAGACTCAAGCTAAGTGTATAAGAGGCTGAGTGAATGCCAGTAGAGAACGCGAGTTGAGAGTAGGCGAACCCTCCAAAGCGAGAGGACCCAGCAGTCTGGCATTCAAAGCAAAAAATTCCTTTTATTGGCTCAATGGCGTGTTGCATTAGCTCAGCGTAATTGATTTTGACGTGTTTAGTCACTATCTTTAAATTTAAATTGAATCAAATAAAGGTAATCGGAACATGAATGATACACGAAGAATTGCAGCTATAGATACAAAGCTACAGCAAGACGTCAATAGGTACCAGGCGAAGGCAGGACTGCTTATACCGAAGTGGCAAAAGAAATATGCTTTACTTTTTCATTGTATTCCGAATGTAAGACTGGCGAATTAAAAAATTAGGATATACTTTAATTTAGATTTCGATAACCGAATCGTTATAAATATTTCTTAAGGAGGATATTAAAACAGCAGTTATGAAAACACATATTTTTACAGTTAGCCGAAAATTGTTAACAAACATTCAAGCAGAACAACACAGCAATTAAATTCAAAGACATTTTTGTCAATGCCCCTCAGGAAATTCATATGAGATCTCCACTCTTCAACTTGAATGCCACGTTGGCTACTCATGTCTTTAAGCAGAAAAATAAATAGTATCTTTATAGTAAGCAACTACTGTAGCTTTCCTTATGTACAGAATATTGAAATTTTCTACAGTCGCGTCCAAAATAACTCCTTTATATTAGTTTATTAAGGCAAAGCATTCCGACTTCGTTTGTATACACAGAGCGTAAAGCCAAAATAAATGCATTAGCGTGTTCTTGAAGCCTGAAGCAGGTTTAATTTGTCCCGCCTCCGACTTATTCATGCTGAGGCCTCATTTGAAGACACTTCAAGTCTCAAGCGTGACCTGTTCCTTCATGCTACTCATCCTGCAGTGTAAGCGCTGACTCAGTATTGGTCAAGGGAGCCAGACATACTCTTCTTTTATTCAAACCTGCCAGCCTGAGAAATTTTGTATTCCTTACAGGGGTAAGATATCAGGATGTAGCTGTCTGCACTACTTTCTACATCAGGTATAAACTTAATCAAATTTATTTAGTGCATACTGAACGTGAATGTGATCATCTCGTGGTTACTTTGATTGTTGTCATTTTATTTTAATTTGTCTCCGGTTAAGTGAGTGAACTTGAAATTATTGGTGTGACTTTTTCTGAATGTCGTTGACGATGCTAAATACGATAGAATTTATCAAGAACGTAAGCGCTGCCAACATGATTTCCGATCAGACTGGGTTATGGATGCCAATAAATACATCACTACATTTGAAGCTGATCGAAATAAAGTCAGAATTATAGCTTGCTTGCTTCTCCTCCACGATGGGTGTAAGAACACGTGTTCAAATTCTGTAGAGTAAAATGAATGAAACATAAGTTGTTTCTTAATCCTTCCCCTAGAGTCAAATTTCGCCGACGAAAAGGCAAACCTCGCACGAAGACACTTTATTTACAAGCGCACACGAAACATCTCAGTAATCCACGGGAACATTTTTTAAGGTAACATTCTTCGTATTCGACGTAAGAGAAGGTTTGAAAACTTCGGGAAGACTAGGTTGCGTTGAACTCATTATCTTGAATTTACAATTAACTTCGAGATCCCCGACGAGGCCAGAAAAAGCGGGTCATTGCAGCCGTATAAGTACCGCAACATGGCACAGCGATCGCGAAAAATTTACTTACGTTTATGTATTCCTTGATCTTAGCTTCGACACTTTTTACAAGCACACTTCAGCACTAAGTATTGGTAAGCACATTCATTAACACCAAATTAAATACGAACTGAGACTTCCAAGTGATGTCACTAGCTAACCATTCACTTGCTTTTTTCATTCGAAAATGGGAAGACGAGCCATTGTCTGATGGTGTGTTATTGGTTAAAAATACTCGGCTTCCGACACACGCAAAAATCAGTATTTTTTTAAAGTTTTAAACGTCAGGTAAACTTATCGATCAAAACTTAATATTCATTCACGTGAGAGAGATGTTAGAAAATTTAATTTAAATGGCCAGTCTTACCAAGAGGCACCAAAGCTCGACGAGACACCTACTGGTGGCAGGGTGGGTGTAGGACTTGCGTAGAGGCATTGTGTGCACTTCATCAACGCTGCGACGGATTGATAGTCCTTGCTACACGCACTTATATCAATAGGCTTTTTATTACTACATTTTAATTCTGAACAACCAAACATCAAAGCGCCGACTGGAATTTCAAATGGTATAATAAATCCGCAAGGATGACCAATCTAGCAAAAGCGGGCATTTCGAGTGCAATCACCAAGTTATACAGTTCGTTTTCGTTGAACGAAAACGACTGCTCTTAACAAGCAAATTAAATCCCTATCTTGGAAGTCCCGATTTTGTCAACGCGTCGTTTGAGAGAGCACGCAGAATCTTGGAAGTTGCGTAGAGTATCATAGATAACCTACGGAGAGCTTATAGCCCCAGAAAATTCAACCATCTCTGCTGACTTAAGACTCACCATTTTTGGCCACGTTGGTTTCGACTCTAAGATGAAGCTGCGGCAGGAGGGCCTTCGTGTACGCACCTCGCAAGAGGTCCACCACAGGTGGTGGCAAACGGTCGTTCACACGCTTGAAGAACGATACTTTCTATGCGTGTTTGTACAGTGGTACGTACAAAGGCAACTTATATAGTTGGCAAACAAACTATTCCGAAATGGATGATGTCAAAATTTCAATTAAGAATTTTGAACATTTGTCTTCTTCAATAATATGAAGTCCAGCGACATTTCATAGCATTATCATCAAGGAAATCAGCACCCCAACTGGCATGTGGACCCATGTCCACAAATTCTGAGTGGTGGAAGCAGTTATTAGTTCTTCTTCTTCATTACTAAATTGCAGAAGTTTTAACTGACTAATGCCATCGAATTTGTAAACGTTCAGAACATTGAAAAACTGGATAAATTTTTGCACTTCGTGGAGATTACTGCGAGTGCATTAAAAATACTACATTCCAAATTGCTATATTTTTGATATTTGATGCTGTAGAGTAATGCTTTGTAGGTTCTACTGTTGAACTATTTTTGTAGATTCAATATTGTTCAGTTGCTGGCACTGTAAATAGATATGAGCGAGCAAACAACATGTATGAATATTGTATTGTGGCTCTTCTTTATCTTCCAGCATCCTATGTGAGATCCTTGTTCCATGATCTTTTTATTTTAAATGAGCGATTTAAAACAGACGATTGGAGTTATGAGCCCTTAATCATAGCTGAAAATGAACGAAGAACATGATGCATTACTTTAATGAGTCATGTCTTTTTGAAGTATGACTTGCAATGAACCTCTAACAGCTTTACTACGCACACAAAAGCATTTCGAGCCTGCAGTCTGCCTAGCGTGTGGCCGAGGACACGCTATTCCAAGCCAGCGCTACCAAGCGCTTGGCCGTCGGTGAGCTTTGCGCAGACGAACACTTCAAACCTGAAACATTCCTTGCGTGTGGTCGCGCATGCGTTAAGAATAGGCACGCTCCTCAAGCCCGTAATCTATTCAGTGAAGTGATAAGACCATGCACTGTTGCACCATTAGAACAACGGTAGTCGAGGTGCAACGCCAGCAAAATGAAATTAACAATAAAATGAATAAAGTTCAAGTTAAACTTTGCTGGGCACGGGCGCTGGGTCGCTCTCGTCAGGAGGCTCTGGGTTGGACTTGATAGAGTCCCACTCGTCGCTGGAGCCTGCCTTCACCGCCCTGCAATGGTATGTAAGCGTCAGTTTATTAAAGTTACGTTTGAATACATATAAGTACTAGGTAACGGCTGCTTTGAAAATTTGAGTCGTCACTTTAAAATATGTTTTGTTCTATAATTTGTGCAAAGAATTTAAAATTATAATTATGGTATGGCATTGTGTATAATTTGTCCATGAGGTTCATACGTTAGAATATTTGGAGGAAACTTTTTTCTGGTTTGCAAGTCATGAAATTTAAAAATCATTACTTTGATGAAATTAACTAACCATCATTGCAGGGATTTCAATTTCAGCATTTGGAATATAATTATTTATGGAAATGAGTGAACGATGAACAATCAATACATCACAAAAACAAAAAGGTTATTAGTTGAAAATTTTCAGATGTTTCATGCCAAAGTTAACTGATGAATAATTACTCGCATAAATACTTTTGAAAGGCATTCAGTCGCTGGGGAAATATAAAGACAGTTCTTCAGTTGGCCAGACATGGAGATGTAAACTTGACTAAATACAAAAGCGTTATGGGAAAATAAATTATATTGATTTTTCTTCATGCGAAACACTATGTTTACACACGAGTTATGTTCTTGAACGAACTATGACATGAACTAGGGCACGATTTTATTATTGTTATGCAGGGAGAAATTTGACCCGCGTTTACTGAAGAAATACAAGAGTGAGAGTTAACAAAGCTAATGTGTGAATTAAAGGTCCAGTATGAATGGTTTAGCAAGTTACGTCTTGTCCATCTCAAGAACCAGGAAATTGCTACGACTCCTCTCCATTCTGATTTTTTTACTGTTCATTTTGGTGAAGAAACTGTTCCTTAAAAAAGTTGCGCCTGCTATACATTAGAAGTTTCTATTAAGTACGGAATGAATCATTATTTCTCCCATTTATTGTCTTACCTAATTCCAAGAAGAATTCAGCACATCTCAAATAAGAATATCCTGTATTGTTCATTGAACATAACACATCCGATTCTATCTTCAGAGGAGAATTAACGTAAATTATGGTATACTTTGTCAATAAACGTTGAATTTAAGAATAATAGAAGAAATAATGGTTGCCGGATACAAACTTTATAACTTTTATCATTGACAAAGTTAAACAGGGGCAATTTCTAATTCTAGCAATCGTTCATTCATAAACAATTTTATTCTGAGCAAATATTTATATATCTTCTTATCTTTTGATTCTAATGAGACATAACCTCGATCGTATCAAGTGAAGCATGAGAATGTTGACAGAGAAACAGGGAAGATGAAACTAGAGATAAAAAACAGCGTCGCAATACAGAGTCCATACAATGTTGTTTGCTCGCTTATTTCTATTTACAACGCCAGCAACTAAAGAGCACTGCAGCTACAAAAATAGTTCAATAGTGGAACCTACTTTAAACATTCTGCAAACAGAATAAAAAATATAATGATTTACGGTATAGTGTAAATACAAACGAAAGATTGGAAGTGAAACTGAAACCACACTCGCAAACCATTTCTTTGAATTTTTACGTCTGATAACTTCATAATCTAATCTGATTTCTACACCCGAGACAGTTCTTACGCAAACAGTGCTGAAAAATTAAGCTTTATTTTATTAAATCTTTGGTTTACCCACCAGGGATCAAGTAACCGTCCAAAGATCAGGCTTCAAGAAACTTTTCCTTCGATAAGACGTTGATAATACAAGATTAAGGACAGCTACAGCTCATGTTAAGCGCTGAGTCTCAGTATCATCAGCTCTATACTTAATTTTGATACTGAACTGTATAACATAAGGAAACAATGTTTCAATAAAGAGAATTCATTCTGCATAGAGAAGTAGCCATGAAGACTTCCGACTCTGTAGTAATTGAGCAAAAGTTATGTTTTATTCCCATTGGAGCACGCCAGACCTATAACCCTTCAACCACTTAACTCATATCTGTAACTCATGATTACTAAAGAGGTATGTGTTCCATACATCCATTTATATCTTATACACTTTTCTTTTTAATAGATTTTGTACACTATTTAAAAATTTCAGAGCTAATAAGACAGTTGGCTAGATAAAAAAAATAAATTTCCCTGAATAAAATAGTCCAGGGTACAACGACTTGTATGATCACTCTTCAGACTTGCTGAAATTAGCTTTTTTGAACACTTTCTTTAGATTTTCATTCAATTTGGCAAAACTTCATCAACTTAAAGATGAAAACTAAGACAATATACGATCTTAGATAAATGCTCCTAAACTTTATTGTACGTAGAAAAATGTACAATATTTGCACGATTGAGCAAGTAAAACTTTTATTTAAATATTACATAGTGGTTGGAATACAGGCCCCTCAGTCCCTCTGTCACCAGTTATTCCTATCTGACGCATGCGTACCTGCGGCAGTAAAAGATGGTGAGGATGATGAGGACGTTGCCCAGCACCAGCACTGACATCACGACCACAGGTACGATTAGATCTGCAAGAAGGTATTATCGTTATTCTGAGATAGAGGCAAATTGTGATGATAATTTTAAATCTATATGTACATCTCAGAAGAAAAATTATGCTTCATATGGGGCTTAGTAGAAATTCGCCACTCAGCACAGAAAATGCCTTAAACGAGAAGGTATTTAAGATCTCCCACTTTAAAGGTGTTATAGCATTCTTTTCAGTGCAGAACAAGACAGCCATGTCAACGGCTGTAAAACTTGCCCCTGGAACTTCAAAGATGGCTACTAAATAGTGGGAGACTCGACTTCATAGCTTTTAATAAATACATTGGTTCATTCCTCTCAACGAATTTTCTTGTTATTATTCAACTTTATAATATACAGTCATTTGAAAAACAGAAGAAATGTAAAACAAGACTATTCATAAATTAACACTTGGTAAATCACGCCAAGACATACACTATTTCTTTACTATAAGAGAGTAATGTCAGGTCCAGCCCAAGCATCCCACCAACGTCCACTGATCCAGTACCAGTAGCTTATCCCATTCCGGTCATATAACACGGATGAGATAGACCTATTCACAGACCACCCACTACCTGATAGGAAGCAAGACTCATGCGTACGTACCGAGAACGATGGAGCCTGCTTTGCGGCTGTTGCTGGAGTAGGTGGTGAGATTGTAAAGACGCTCGAATTGTGAGTGGGAGATGTTGCCCATCTCCAGTAGACTCAGGAGATCTGCCCCAAAAAAACTTCACGAATTATCTGAATAATACGAGA
Source organism: Orchestia grillus (assembly GCA_014899125.1). Lineage (NCBI taxonomy): Eukaryota > Metazoa > Arthropoda > Malacostraca > Amphipoda > Talitridae > Orchestia > Orchestia grillus. The sequence continues at coordinate 87,648 of VOMN01094519.1, forward strand.
GTTTGGCTCATAAAATTAATTTTTATCCTTTGTTGTTCTGTGCATGTTTATAAAAATATGAGAGGCACGATTTCTTTACCCAAGTTCGGCATGCCGAATGAATGATGTGCAACAAATATACCAAAAATATCGACGTACACTTTTCTTCCTTGTAGGAGTAGCCGAAGACTGATTCATCTCCACAGACATGCGAACACTAGGCTTCATGAGTTGAATATATCAGTTATTTGCTCTAAATCGATAATACTTGAGGACTGGCGTTCTCCAATTTGAATCGTCAACCCTTTACTAATATTTCTTCAAGATTCGAGTTTTAAAACTGCTTACCCTCATAGTACATAAATATTGATAGAATTCTTTATGAGCTCTGAGGCTGGTTGTACGGATGAATATTTTTGGGCGATTCATCAAACACCAAACACTTTTCACATTAGGAATATCTTTCTTGCAAAGCAATTTTAAAATGA